>JAQFVV010008678.1:0-25126 GCA_028023455.1 Epiperipatus broadwayi | reverse complement strand
AAAATTATCCCAAATCCAAAACTCAACCATACTAGATCAAAAAAATAAAATCTACAACACAACCAATGGTTTCACTTCCTACAAGCAGACTTCACAAGTGTAAAGAACTACAAAACATCAACATATTTATATTAAACATTACCCACAATTCCATTTACTTCCCATTCACTCTTAATATTAAAAGTAGTTTTAAATAAGTTAATTGCTTCAGAATCATAAATTTTTAAAAAGAAAGATATGTAAGCATATATATATAGCTTCAGTTTCATAAAATAATTTCCATAGATGACATAAAAAACCATGTACTGTAATGTTTAGTACATTTACTATGCCCATAATCTTAAATTTTTATAGAATCTGCTATAAGGACTACCACATACCTATCTCTAATGGAACTTATTTACATTGTCTACCATCACCAATGCCTGAAGAGGATAATCATAATCAGGATTGAATTGATAAAGATTATAGTTAGAGATGTACACACATATACATAGTAAGAAATCTTACATTCTTTACAAAAACTATAGTTCAATACATTTTATTAGTTGATAAGCCCTTTGTTTACATTTAAGTATAAGCCTTTACTTATAATGTTGTTGCTTTTTATTATTATTATTTTATATAGTGGTAGTTGTGAATGTATAAACAATGATTTCATATTGTATTTATTTAGTATAAATAAATTATTTTTTATTAACTAAATTAGTTTGTTTTTGCTTTTAAATTTATTTCAAATATATGTCATTAATATCTACTAACACTGAGAAACAATGCAATCCTCTAAGAGAAATGTAGAGATAACAAAAATATATTTCAATGATGATAATCAATGATATTAAAATTTACAAAGAAATTAAAATTACTTTTGGAATTATTATATTAAACTGAACTTTTAGAGCTAAGGTTATTTTGATCATCATCATTTGAGTGTTGGTTAAATCAAATGTATATATTTTATTTTGTTAACCATACACAATCATAAAAAAAAGGTTAAATACTTAATCTTGCATGTAATATATAAAATTTTATTATTATTATTTAAAAAATATATCTATCTCATATCCTGAATCAAGTAACGGTTTTATAATAACAGTCATTTTTTAATATAAACTAAATTATACAAAACATTAGTTACATTTTAAATATTGATTTGTTTTCTAAAATAATGTCAGTAATTAAGTTAAGTCTTACTTACTTGATTTTACTATTTAAATGTGTTTCAAATAATAATAAATAATTAAACTACATTACATTCAAATATCAGCCTTTCAAGCTAATTGAGCACGCGCCTTAAAATTATTAAAAGGAAGAATAATTTTGATAGGTATCTATCATTGTGTTATTATTATTCCATTGATTATTATTAATAGATGAAAATTATCTGAGTAAATAATTTAGAAATAATTTGTTTTTGGTGTTTTCTCCCAAGTTTATCATATAATTTAGGAATATAGTTCCATCCTTCTCCAGCAACATCTCTAATATTTCCATGATGACAAACACAAATATAGAATTCAGTAGACATTTTAATTATTAGGTAATATCCAACTATTCTTTTAGGAATAATACAATGCATGGGAAATCTAATAGTTTATAAACAAAGCAAAACTCTCCATACAGTATTGCCACTCTGTGCCAACCAGAGTAATCAATGAATACCAGAAGGCTTGTAAATCTAATAGTTTGAAGCTTTGGGAAGTCAGCATAATATTT
The DNA here is from genome assembly GCA_028023455.1 of Epiperipatus broadwayi. Classification (NCBI taxonomy): domain Eukaryota; kingdom Metazoa; phylum Onychophora; class Udeonychophora; order Euonychophora; family Peripatidae; genus Epiperipatus; species Epiperipatus broadwayi. The sequence continues at coordinate 23,410 of JAQFVV010008678.1, read as the reverse complement.
GTTGTTATCTATTCCATTTATTTATAAGGATATCAACTGAGGGGAGTTTATGTTCTCCCCTTTTATGTGATTTCTATTCACAGCACATTATAATTTTGCTACAATCCAGCATTTGTTGATAAAAATATGTAAAATAAACTCCAAATTTTGAAAAAAAAGTTTATTCTTTCTGCTGAACCCTTTTTTCATTACCTAGTAACAAAGATAATGAAGTCTTTTTTTATTAGCTCATGAATGTGAGATTCTCCTTCTTGTAATTTTAATAAAGTTATTGTTATCATTTGATACAACTTAAAAAATATTTAATTTTAATATCTAAATTTTTCATTCACTCTACATTTACTCAAACTATGAAGATATTTATTAAATATAAGATTTGTAATTGTTTTCTTTATTTATTCACTTAGTTCCATTTTTAATAAAAATAAAGAAAACAATTCTAAAATAACAACATAGTGTCACCCATATCAACTAAACATTTCATTAATAAATTATGATTAATTAAAACTACACCACTGCAACAATAGAATTAATGAATATGTACATGTTCTCATTCATCTTTTTTTCATTCTAATTGGATATTTGTAAAATAAATCTATAACATCATATGGGTTGCATAAAGTTTTATTAATAAAACCAACTCCTTTATTTCTAATAAATATAAGAGTCTTTATACCAAACAAAATTATGATTATAGTCAATACTTATGAATTGAATATTTACTACTATATCCATAATGATTTTTGCATTTGATTGTAGTTTTGAAATAATCTATATTTTCCAAATTATTACTTGCATAAATCCAACACATATCATTGACTTACTTTGTAATCTAGAAATTTTTTTATAAACCCAGTCAAGGTATCAACATTTATGTCTGTGTACCTCATCATGATAAAACTATTTAGATATTAAAGGCTTCATTTCTAGGGATAAAAGTTTTTAACTATCATTACTATCTAAACAAGTCATAGAATTCCCTTTTAAAGAAACAAGGTAATTGACTTCAGATTAGATCACCTTAAGGTAATATTCCAATTGGAAGTGATTTATGCTTTTATCCTGAAATTCTAAACTTTTCATTTCTTGTTCTTGTTTATTCTATACTTTTAATCTCTTTATCATTAGTTTGTTGATTAGTTTAACTTAGCTTCTAAGATTTTATCTTCATTTTGGCATTTTAAATCTATCTTCTAATTCATATTGACCCTCTTTTATATCATCACTATTAAAATTTCCGGGCCTTGTTTCATGTCTAATTTAATCTCTTCTTTAACTTGGTTCAATTATCATCTAAATATTTTTTAATTTTGTTTCATTTCTTGTATGAACTCTCTATGAATTTGTTTAAACTCTCCCCTATTTTGTTTTATCTTCCTCACTAATTCTCTTCAAGAATGCAATTATATATTTATATTGATCAGTTTTTGATGTGGCAGGGACTTCGCTAACTTCTCTTCACAATAATAACACACATAAGTCCTTTCAACTTTCCATGGTTTGTTTTGTATTTATATTTATTATTTCATTTTAAAAAACAAACAGTCACAAACTTCTTAATACTCAATTCAATATATTAGACTAAACAAAATAAATAATTTACTTCCCTCTACTATGCTTTACACGTTCATATCTTATAACTTAATTAAATTTCTACCCATATACCTTTCTATTTATATAACAGACCTTCCCAAGATAAAATACCACAATAGCATCATTTCTCTATAGTGATTGATCTATCTATTCACAATATCATTATTCCAAACTATATGTATATATTTTTTTATATATTTTAAAAATTCAACTTATATCATGTCAATTATATAGTGTAAATTTCTCAAGACTGGGCTCAAAAGGCTTTGCATTATGCTATTGTCAACAAATTCAAATAGAGAGAATCACTGTTTTCTATCTATTTTCGAAAATAACTAGAAGACACAAATACATTCAAAAATAAGTTAGCCTAAAATACATTTTATTATTTATTTCACAGTTGCTTCATAAGGAAACCTTAATAAATAACTTTATTACCAATTAGCCCACATTCTTTTCACATCATACTAACATATAAAATATATTTGCAAAGCTTTCAAAGGCATAAGCATAAATTCTCACTTTTATTATTAACTGGAAAACCAAGGCATTATCATCTGGTACTTTGCCTTATAAAATATTTTTACAGTTCTATTATCTCTTAATTTGTATATTATTACACCTATTTTTCAGAAAACAATTTTAGAACCAATTGTAACTTCAGACCTTTAAATAAATTATTCTTTTTATATTGAGTCATTAAGCAATTTAATCCAGCACTACTACAGACAACTTTCTTATCTATTTATTATTTTATGACTCTATATCTCTCATGGGTTATGAATAACCACTTGTGGTTGGGGGAATTCTCATTAAGTACAAATGTAAGGGAACTTTGGGAAGATTCGGTTGTGTTAGCCCTGACTGCCTGATTCACAAATGTACGTACAGCTTTGAATAGCCAAAATGTAAATGCACAATTATGGTGAGGGGGGGAAGATGGGGGGAAATGCAGTTTTTCTTCAATGCCTTTAATGTCTTTGGGTAAAACCAAACAATGTAAAATGGAGAAAAAACTAGTTGTTCAATAAATGTCCCATAAATTTGGGTAACCCATAAAATATAATGGATGCATGCTACACTTGAATGGCCCAAAAATGTAACTAGTAAATATATAGATAAACGAATAGACTGATCCATAAATGGATTTATAATAATCTAGACCTAAATTATAATGGACTCCGTGAATCTGCAAGGCATGAGATGAATCTAAATGTGGATAAAATATTTTGTGCTTGGCAATAAAAAAAATTCCAATCAATAATAATTTACTTACTAATAAGGTATAGCCACCATTGAAATGTATATTTAAATATCTTAGTAAAAAAATTATGGGATATAAATAACTTTGTACAATAGAATGGTTGTGCAATAGGTAAAAAATCAAATGATACCTAGATGAATAATAACAAAACATAAGTTTATTAAGATAGATATCAAACTGATTAAGGTCGCTAAAATAAATAATATAACTTAGATTCTAATAAATGCTATCTAATGTCATTCACTGGGTACACTTATGATATCCCTGACAGATTGCAATTGAACGATATGATCTGTTCATAACTAAAACTTAATTAACATACATAGTCAGAAAGAGCGGTTAAATACGTAATCTTTCATGCAATAAAAATTTTAATATATATATAAATATATCTTATAGCATATACTTTAAATTAAGTAATGCTTTTATAATAACAATGGTCGTCTTTATATATTTAAACTAAATCTTTTTAAATATTAGCTAAATTTTAAATTCTTAATTTATTTTATAAAGTTGATATTTTAAGGAATTAAGCTGAAGTTACTTACTTAATGTAACTATTAGTAAACATGATTGATTGATAATAAATAAAAGTCTGCTTTAATAATTAAAATTAGTAAAAGGAAGAGAATTTAGAGAGATATCTATTAAGTGTGTAACTATCATTCCATTGATTAATATTAAAAAATAAAAGTTATCTGACTAAATTATTTTAAAGAAGATTGTCTATATATTGGCGTTATATTATCAAGGGGCAACATTAAATAATTAGAATTACGGTTCTTCTCTTATAGTTCTTCTTTAAATCTTCTCTAATATTCCCACAACGATAAATGAAGAAATAGAATTCAATACACATTTTATTTATTAGATAATATCCAACTATTTCCCTTTATAGACGCACAATCTATAGGAAAATCAAATAGTTTGAAGGCTTTTAGCCAGTTACCATTGCATTTGTTACTATTCATGTCAATTTATTTATACAAAGAGTGAGTAGAGTCATGATCTCTCTTTTAAGATATCAACTGAGGGTACATTATAATTTTTATCATAAATCCGTAAACTGTTAATACAAAATTGGTAAAATAAAAAACAAAACATTGAAAAAAAAATATATTTGTTCCTTTTGCTGAGCTTTTTTCTACACAGTAGCTGTAATAATAATATAGTCTCCTTTTTATTAGTTTTTGTTTTTCCTCTCAGAAATAAATAAAAAGTTCATTGTTATCATTCACTAAGCACAAAAGCATATTTTTATTTTTAATTTTAATAAATAAACCTTTTATTCACTTTTTGTTGATTTAATCGTTAAATGTATTAATTCAAATCTAGAATTTTTTAATTATTTTCTTTATTTATTCATTCCTGCACTATATGAGGGCAATAAATGATGACTGTGCATTCACTATATATATATATTTTTTTATATTTTCTAACTTAATGATATATTATTTAGTTTATTATTTATTTTTTATTTTTAAACCCAATATATTTAATTAGTTTAGTTTTTTTTTTATTTGCACTTGTTTATTTGTGCACCCAGGACACTAATTTTCTGGTTTGTTGTTAAGGCAACCAAAATAAAAACTTCTTTCTATATCCCCATTAATTTTCCAATATGATCTAAAATACCTTTCATATAATACAATTGTACATTCAATTCTCTTAAGCCATGCCACGTTGTAAAATTGATCACTTATTAATTTAAAGAATAATTATAATAATAATTAATCTCAGGGTTCTTTGTTTCATGTAAGGAAATGCTCGGCAGTATTGTGTTGTACGGATATGACTGGCATTCTGGTCGGCTATAGGAAACATTTATTTTACTTAAATTCAATGTGTCTTCATCTCTCATATCAACTGCTATATTATTTAAAGAGATGATAATTCTATTCAATAATGACGTATAATTTTGAATAACACAGCCCTTTTTTTTTTTTTTTTTTTAGAATCTCAGTCAGAATAATAAAAAGACAAGGGTGCTTTTTGTGTCCTTCCATCATCCATGACAACACAATAATATAACTAAGATTTATTACTTAGACAATTTAACTAAATGGGAATGGAATAATGTGCAACCAAAGTTAATGGTTTGGGAATAAATTCTTTTTTTTTTTTTTATACAAAGGTGAATGTTTAGTCTTAAGTTTTCAACTCCATAAATAATTATCATTAAACTAAAATATAATGACATATTCCGATCTGCTTAACTTTATTTATCTGGTATATTAAGTTTTTAAGAATTTGGAATGATTTCGGACTCAAGAAAAGGTTTTGCAAATATTGTGCAAACACTTATATTTAGCATATAAAAACAAAAAAAATGAATCTACAACAAATTTTAACAAGACTATAATTTATTATTATCACAAAAAAAATATATGAACATTTATTCAATAATCCCATAGTAATACAAAAATATAAAATATAACTGACATTAATCTGTATACTCTTTTGGTTATGGACTAGAGGTTACTACTTCTCCTGTATGCAATCATATGGATTGATTAACTAAAAGTACATTTCATTACCAATACATTGTTTATTACATTTTGGTAACCTTGTAGAAGCTTTTATTCAAAATTATTGACTAACTATTTTTTTTTTTTTTTTTTTTTTTTTTAAAAAAAATGATTAATCCAATCATATGCAATACGCAAAATATTAAATTTATTTCTAATACATTTACTTTATTTATGGTCTTTAATGGGATAACCTATTCTAATTATAGGCCAGTTATCAGAAGTTACACTTACCATCTTACATTTAACTTAATGCTAACTTAAGTTATGATACAAATTTTATTCATACGTATAATTTTAAATATGAGTATTATTTAATTACTAACCAGAATTAAATATTGCATTTGAATATTCCTTCAGTAAATAAGCGTTTTAAATCTACGCAATTTTAATTACTTTCTCCATTGATTTACTTGTCAAATACTAGCAATATTTAGCAGCACAATACAGATATTGATCTTAGTTACTAACGCACTATTTATACTAAAGTGGATCTTGAGGAACTAACACCTCCAATATAACCTTTATCTTGCCCGAACTTTCAAAATTAAGCACAATAATCAACACCTTCCATGGTGGAGCTATCTTTATTTTCACATGAGGAATATGGAATAACCACGAAGGTCTGTAAAGTAATCTACTACATTAAAATATTTTGGTGGTTTCTTGCCTCTTACTTGGGCATACAACGAACACACACCAAATACAATCCTCTCCTGGGATTTAAACGAATGAAGCATACTAAATGCTAGATAAATTCTTGATCGTCCTATCTATGAGAATCGATCACTTGGGCTATAAACATACCCGAACATTATATTTAAAATCTTCCTCTCATGGAAAACAAAGCTTTTGGGGAGATCATTTTTCATCCCACAAAATAAATACATTATAATTATTACCTATGCGAATATTAAGCATATACCAATGCTATATCTGGGCAGGATAAGTAAATACACTGATTATAATAAACTTATGTTACCGTGTATACTTTGATCAACATCTGAAATCAATGGACATCATAGAATAAAAGTATAATAATTTTAATTTTAATAAAGGAACATTCAAAATAGTTGGTAGCATACTATCTTAAACTAAATAAAGTGGATGTGTTATTTAAGAATAATTAGGAATAAATTCCTCAATTAATACAGTATAAATTCGTTTCAAAACTTTAACAAGAAATATTTTGTTATAGCATTTTTTTTTTTTTTTAGTTACTTCTGATAATTTTCAATATTTATTTTACCCCTTAAATATCTAAATATTTTTCTTTTACGTATCTAACATACAAAATTTCTACCTACAATTGTATGTAATAATTAAAACATATTTTATAGATTTTTTTTCTTTCATGTTAAATATCAACTTAACCTATAATAATTATATTAAAACATACCTTTGTCATTACAAGGCTATTAAATATCACTTGACCATACAGACTTTAACCTATGTGATATAACAAAAAAATACATATCATTTATAACTTAGTTTTAAACAATCATTAATTAACAAGTGCATACTCTCTCATTAGAAAATGTTTTTCTGTTGAGCAATTGGTCCAGGTGAAGAGCTTTATCCAGTCGTATTTCACGAAGCAAGTTTAAAAACAATAAACGCATGGTATTATTTCCTTTAAATAAAAGTTTTCTCTTATTTTGTGCGTTTAATAAATTAGGTAAAGAAAAATATAGCAGAATTGAAGATTAATTCTTACTTGAATTAAACTACTACAATTTTGGGATCCAAGAAAAAAAAATAGACTTCTAACATAGACGAATATTTGACTATAGACGATAAACATACACAATATTTTTTTTTATTGACGATACGTATACTTATTAGCTAGCTTACTTATGGACGAAAATGCGCAATTTTCCGAGAGATTATTATGATAATAACTGCAGTCAATTTACGTGTACATGAAGTTTTAATAATTCCAACTGATGTATAATATAATATATCATTTATTTTTATCATTAAGTCACTAAGATATTTGGTTTTGTTCATACTTTAGGAATTATAAATTTTTTTTTTAACGGTAACTTCTCCGTAAGAATGCCCCTATATAACTTTTCCTATATTTACTCTGAGAAAGTTTATATTTTTTTTTATATTTTTTTTTAAAAAATATACAGGTGCATAATTTAATCTTATTTATCATTATTATTATTTCCAGACAATTCTTGGTGAATAAAACATATTTTAACGTATGTAACTACATTACTTGTAAAGGCAGACAATATTGAGAAAGAGCGCGAAAATGTTTCTAGTTGATTTTCCTTGGTTTCAAAATATTTCTTTCAATTATTTTTTTTTTTTCTTTCTATACCAAGAAAATATCAATAAATGACATAAAGTTAATAAATAATTATTTCTCACTTGGAAATCATTTATCTTCCTTAATTTAGACATAATAACACTTTTCGTGATTCCCTTAGTTAATTCTGTCATTTTTGAACTTTAGCGCGAGACAATAAATTTTTAAGTATAAAAGGTCTTTAAATAGGTAGATGGCAAAGAAAATCAGGATATCTTATCAAAAAAATTTAGCCACACATTATATTATTAAAATTTTACTTTGATTACATTTATTTCTGCAAAATAAAATGAAAAAATTGAGTTACCAAATTTCAGCACTGTTCCTTCCTTGAAAACTAAAAGCAGACTATCTATTTTTTTTTTTTTACTTTAGCGACCTCTTCCAGAAAAATAATCATTTGATTATAACATAAACAAAAGAAAGGAAAAACCTATTACAATCATATAGTTTTCAGTATTATTTACCTGGATTACAAAGTAATTTGACAATATAAAAAATAATAATAAATACATTAAATTAACAATCAGTGATGTATAATTCTTTAAACATTATTTTTTTTTTTTTTTTTTTTTTTTTTTTTTTACAAAAAGAAATTACCAGAAGTTATTGTGCTTTATGATAAGACACTCATCCACTCTCCCCTCTACCCATCCAAAATCAATTACTGTTTAGCTTTTATACCATATTAATTTGCTCTAATTATTAATATCTCAATTAAATTATTCATGTTCTCTCTTTAAAAATGACATTGAGTTATTAAATCTATTAGTTATTCACCCAAAACATGCCAAAGTGAGTGAATAGCATACTTTATTAATCAATTATTACTATTGTTATTTTATCTTTTTATTTCTTTAAAGAATAGCATTGTTTTCCTGCAGAAATAATGCCAAGTAAACCAAGTGTCAATAACACTAGGTTACAATTCTCCCACCGTTATAATAAATAAAAAATAAAATAATATATGCATTTTTAACACTTCTTATGGTATTACTAAGTTTATATCCTACTTCTTTCTTATGTCAATAAATACAGTTTAAAGGATTTAATTTTGCTTGGGATATGGTAGTAAGCTTCGGGCATTATAGGTACCTCTTGTTCCATCAGGGGTTGAGACCAAAAAGGCATTCTCACCCACTTGTTTCACAATTTCATAGGGGCCTTCATAAAGATACATGAATTTTCTAAACATATGTTTCCGGAGATTACTCACATGGGGAGTTCTAATTAAAACAAAATCATGGACTTTAAAAGGATGTGGACTGGTTTTGGAATAACGAGTGCGTTTATCACCCATCTTTTTAAGGTTAATTCTGGCCAGTGCTTGGTCATGTTCTACATTATGCTGTTCCCCATATGTTTAAAAATAGGGCCCCGAAGTGAGGAACGTTCCTGCGAGGTCCTTTTTAATTTAATGCCCCGCTACTTTTACTACCTTTTATATTTTTCTTTGGTATTGTTGGGATACCACTAGTAGAAGGCTGATTCTCATTCAGAATTCTACTCTTAACTGTTGGCCTACTGAGGTGGCTATTCTGTCTACCATAGGGATTCGTCCTATAATATCCTTTTTCTCTAACTAACTTCCTCCTTCCCATATGTGACCTATCTGCGAAATTGATATTACTCACCATCGGATGGGTGTCTCTATTTACCCTAATTCTATTATCAATATTCCTATCGCTGGTCTCTAACGAATCTAAAATTTCTACTACCTCTTCTATGGTATGTCTGTCAGCAGCAATCAAGATCTGCTCTATATGCCTCGGCAGATTATGGCGAATTATTCGCACAATTTGTGTCTCAGATAAAGGATAAGCTGTCAAGGTTTTCAATTTGACGGCCTGACTCCTGAAAAACTGAGTATAACTACCCTTATTTACATGATATCTTTCCTGAGATATCTGATATCTCAGGTTATCTTGGCGGTCTTCCCCCCAAAAACTGGCTAACATAAGATATTTGAAGTCTCCATATGTTTCTGGTTTAATAAATAATGATTGCCACCAGTCTTTAGATGCTGCACACAAATGGTTAGCGGCAATAGCAATCTTTTCTATCTCAGATAAATGACATAAGGTGAATAACTCCTCCAGATTCTGGAGATACTCGTGTGGATTCTCCAGATATTCACCTCTAAAAAATTTTATTTTTAAGAATTTTAAGGCCATGGAGCTATTACTTTCTGGCTCTAGCATGACTTTACTTCTAGCCTCATTTAATGGATCGTATATTGATTCTACTGGATTAATTACCGTATGTAACTCAGATATTACTTGGTTATTATGACCATTATTTGTTTCCTTTACTTGAGTTTCAGATAAACCTTTACTTTGAACAACTTTTTTACTTTTTGTAAAATTATCCCTATTATAGTCTATAGCTTGCATTCGACTCTCTAATTCTAACTTATAGTTCTGCCATTCACAGTCTATTCTCTTTGAACTATCTTTTAGGCCTACATTTAAGTGTTTAATCTGTTGTTCCAATTGGTTAATAGTTTCATCTTTATCTATCCCGAATTTATCTTCTAACCTTTGATAGACTTTACTCTCACACTGAGTCATTAATTCCCCTATTTCATCTTGGAGATTATTATGTAATAGCTGTGCATTACTCTTTATTATATCATTAAAATTTTCTACTCTTCCCATAACTTGACTTAGCTCACTTTCTAGATTTTGATTAATCTCACATTGGGTTAACTCTTGAGTTTCTAGTTTAGCTATTAATCTGGTAATCTGGCTCTGACATCCTTTCACTACATTGTCAGGTGCTAGAGTTATATTTTTAACTTCCTCTTTCAAATTACTAACTTCACTTCTAGCACTGTCTAATTCTCCCTTAATAGATTCAACTCTATCCTGAACTTCTCTTTGAAATACTACTGTTTCCTTTTGATAATTTCTTATTTCCTGTACTTCATTGTTTAATACAATATATTGACTTTTAAAGTCCTGCTGGATAGCCTCAATCATATTTTCTGCCCTTTCAGAATTTGTTTCGATCTCTTTCCTTATTCTTATTTCCAGCTTTTCAGAGGCCAATTTTGATTCTTCTACATGATTTCTCAAATCTTCCCTTAAGTCCTTTATCTCCTGTACTTGATTTTGAGATGTCTCTTTGATCTCCTGCATTTGATTCTCTAATTTAATATTTAAATTTTGTATCTGACTTTTTAATTCACTTTTTAATTCACTATTTGAGTTTTGGATCTGACTTTTTAATTCACTATTTGATTGTTCTAATTTACTATTTGAGTTTTGGATCTGACTTTTTAATTCACTTTTTAATTCACTATTTGAGTTTTGTATCTGACTTTTCAATTCACTATTTGATTTTTCTAATTTTTTCAAGAATTCCTCCAATGTATTTCTCATTAATTGATCTGGCTCATTTTCATGTTTTCCCTTTATTATTGTGGCTTCTTCTGGGTTAGCTATATCCAAATCTTCCCCTTCCTCTTTTAATTGTACACTAAAATATGGAGTCTGTGTATCAGGGGATTGTAACTCTTGGGATCCTCCCAAATCCTCAGAAATACTATGATTATCTTTGTTTTCACTCATATTAAAATTCTAACTCTTTTAGTATTTAACAGTACTGAAATATTAGCAATGAACTATTAATAAATTTATCGATAAGAAATTATTGACAAGACATCCTGCCTCCATGCCTCTCCTACCAAAAACAATCTACACCAAAAACTATGCTCTGACATTTAATATCCCTAAAGCTCCAACATTAACTACTAAATATGCTTTTTTTTTTTTCACATGCTTCTTGGTCCATATAAATCTCATTAGATATTATGTAATATAGCATAAGTGCCAATCACAAGACCAGACAAACAGATCATCATAAATGATAAAATCATTACAGTGTTTTATGGAATTGCCTACAGACCACAACATCATAAACTGACAACTTAATTATTTATTTTTCAGTGGCAAAAGATTAGATCATATAATAGATATTCACATAATATCTTATGGCTAAAACAATTCATTATTGGCAAATATTTTTAATCAATGAATAACTAATCCATTCAAGTGCAAACAATATTAATATTGACTTCAAGAAAAGTTTACTAAATTCCTCGTGGCCAGCTATAGCCATCGAAGGCCCCTGTAGTTGGGCGGCCATTTCTAACCCAATATTTTAATTATTAGTTTATTTTATTTGCACTTGTGACACTAATTTTTCAGGTTGTTGTTAAGGCAACCAAAATAAAAGCAACATATCCATTAATTTTCCAATATGATCTAAAATACCTTTCATATAATACAATTGTACATTCAATTCTCTTAAGCCATGCCACGATTGTAATAACAACAATAATTGATCACTTATTAATTTAAAGAATAATTATAATAATATTAATCTCAGGGTTCTTTGTTTCATGTAAGGAAATGCTCGGCAGTATTGTGTTGTCGCATATGACTGGCATTCTGGTCGGCTATAGGAAACATTTATTTTACTTAAATTCAATGTGTCTTCATCTCTCATATCAACTGCTATATTATTTAAAGAGATGATAATTCTATTCAATAATGACGTATAATTTTGAATAACACAGCCCTTTTTTTTTTTTTTTTCAGAATCTCAGTCAGAATAATAAAAAGACAAGGGTGCTTTTTGTGTCCTTCCATCATCCATGACAACACAATAATATAACTAAGATTTATTACTTAGACAATTTAACTAAATGGGAATGGAATAATGTGCAACCAAAGTTAATGGTTTGGGAATAAATTCATTTTTTTTTTTATACAAAGGTGAATGTTTAGTCTTAAGTTTTCAACTCCATAAATAATTATCATTAAACTAAAATATAATGACATATTCCGATCTGCTTAACTTTATTTATCTGGTATATTAAGTTTTTAAGAATTTGGAATGATTTCGGACTCAAGAAAAGGTTTTGCAAATATTGTGCAAACACTTATATTTAGCATATAAAAACAAAAAAATGAATCTACAACAAATTTTAACAAGACTATAATTTATTATTATCACAAAAAAAAATATATGAACATTTATTCAATAATCCCATAGTAATACAAAAATATAAAATATAACTGACATTAATCTGTATACTCTTTTGGTTATGGACTAGAGGTTACTACTTCTCCTGTATGCAATCATATGGATTGATTAACTAAAAGTACATTTCATTACCAATACATTGTTTATTAAATTTTGGTAACCTTGTAGAAGCTTTTATTCAAAATTATTGACTAACTATTTTTTTTTTTTTTTTTTTTTTTAAAAAATGATTAATCCAATCATATGCAATACGCAAAATATTAAATTTATTTCTAATACATTTACTTTATTTATGGTCTTTAATGGGATAACCTATTCTAATTATAGGCCAGTTATCAGAAGTTACACTTACCATCTTACATTTAACTTAATGCTAACTTAAGTTATGATACAAATTTTATTCATACGTATAATTTTAAATATGAGTATTATTTAATTACTAACCAGAATTAAATATTGCATTTGAATATTCCTTCAGTAAATAAGCGTTTTAAATTACGCAATTTTAATTACTTTCTCCATTGATTTACTTGTCAAATACTAGCAATATTTAGCAGCACAATACAGATATCGACCTTAGTTACTAACGCACTATTTATACTAAAGTGGATCTTGAGGAACTAACACCTCCAATATAACCTTTATCTTGCCCGAACTTTCAAAATTAAGCACAATAATCAACACCTTCCATGGTGGAGCTATCTTTATTTTCACATGAGGAATATGGAATAACCACGAAGGTCTGTAAAGTAATCTACTACATTAAAATATTTTGGTGGTTTCTTGCCTCTTACTTGGGCATACAACGAACACACACCAAATACAATCCTCTCCTGGGATTTAAACGAATGAAGCATACTAAATGCTAGATAAATTCTTGATCGTCCTATCTATGAGAATCGATCACTTGGGCTATAAACATACCCGAACATTATATTTAAAATCTTCCTCTCATGGAAAACAAAGCTTTTGGGGAGATCATTTTTCATCCCACAAAATAAATACATTATAATTATTACCTATGCGAATATTAAGCATATACCAATGCTATATCTGGGCAGGATAAGTAAATACACTGATTATAATAAACTTATGTTACCGTGTATACTTTGATCAACATCTGAAATCAATGGACATCATAGAATAAAAGTATAATAATTTTAATTTTAATAAAGGAACATTCAAAATAGTTGGTAGCATACTATCTTAAACTAAATAAAGTGGATGTGTTATTTAAGAATAATTAGGAATAAATTCCTCAATTAATACAGTATAAATTCGTTTCAAAACTTTAACAAGAAATATTTTGTTATAGCATTTTTTTTTTTTTTAGTTACTTCTGATAATTTTCAATATTTATTTTACCCCTTAAATATCTAAATATTTTTCTTTTACGTATCTAACATACAAAATTTCTACCTACAATTGTATGTAATAATTAAAACATATTTTATAGATTTTTTTTTTTTTCGTGTTAAATATCAACTTAACCTATAATAATTATATTAAAACATACCTTTGTCATTACAAGGCTATTAAATATCACTTGACCATACAGACTTTAACCTATGTGATATAACAAAAAAATACATATCATTTATAACTTAGTTTTAAACAATCATTAATTAACAAGTGCATACTCTCTCATTAGAAAATGTTTTTCTGTTGAGCAATTGGTCCAGGTGAAGAGCTTTATCCAGTCGTATTTCACGAAGCAAGTTTAAAAACAATAAACGCATGGTATTATTTCCTTTAAATAAAAGTTTTCTCTTATTTTGTGCGTTTAATAAATTAGGTAAAGAAAAATATAGCAGAATTGAAGATTAATTCTTACTTGAATTAAACTACTACAATTTTGGGATCCAAGAAAAAAAAATAGACTTCTAACATAGACGAATATTTGACTATAGACGATAAACATACACAATATTTTTTTTTTTATTGACGATACGTATACTTATTAGCTAGCTTACTTATGGACGAAAATGCGCAATTTTCCGAGAGATTATTATGATAATAACTGCAGTCAATTTACTTGTACATGAAGTTTTAATAATTCCAACTGATGTATAATATAATATATCATTTATTTTTATCATTAAGTCACTAAGATATTTGGTTTTGTTCATACTTTAGGAATTATAAATTTTTTTTTAACGGTAACTTCTCCGTAAGAATGCCCCTATATAACTTTTCCTATATTTACTCTGAGAAAGTTTATATTTTTTTTATATTTTTTAAAAAAAATATACAGGTGCATAATTTAATCTTATTTATCATTATTATTATTTCCAGACAATTCTTGGTGAATAAAACATATTTTAACGTATGTAACTACATTACTTGTAAAGGCAGACAATATTGAGAAAGAGCGCGAAAATGTTTCTAGTTGATTTTCCTTGGTTTCAAAATATTTCTTTCAATTATTTTTTTTTTTTTTTTCTTTCTATACCAAGAAAATATCAATAAATGACATAAAGTTAATAAATAATTATTTCTCACTTGGAAATCATTTATCTTCCTTAATTTAGACATAATAACACTTTTCGTGATTCCCTTAGTTAATTCTGTCATTTTTGAACTTTAGCGCGAGACAATAAACTTTTAAGTATAAAAGGTCTTTAAATAGGTAGATGGCAAAGAAAATCAGGATATCTTATCAAAAAATTTAGCCACACATTATATTATTAAAATTTTACTTTGATTACATTTATTTCTGCAAAATAAAATGAAAAAATTGAGTTACCAAATTTCAGCACTGTTCCTTCCTTGAAAACTAAAAGCAGACTATCTATTTTTTTTTTTTACTTTAGCGACCTCTTCCAGAAAAATAATCATTTGATTATAACATAAACAAAAGAAAGGAAAAACCTATTACAATCATATAGTTTTAGTATTATTTACCTGGATTACAAAGTAATTTGACAATATAAAAAAAATAATAATAAATACATTAAATTAACAATCAGTGATGTATAATTCTTTAAACATTATTTTTTTTTTCTTTTTTTTTTTTTTTTTTACAAAAAGAAATTACCAGAAGTTATTGTGCTTTATGATAAGACACTCATCCACTCTCCCCTCTACCCATCCAAAATCAATTACTGTTTAGCTTTTATACCATATTAATTTGCTCTAATTATTAATATCTCAATTAAATTATTCATGTTCTCTCTTTAAAAATGACATTGAGTTATTAAATCTATTAGTTATTCACCCAAAACATGCCAAAGTGAGTGAATAGCATACTTTATTAATCAATTATTACTATTGTTATTTTATCTTTTTATTTCTTTAAAGAATAGCATTGTTTTCCTGCAGAAATAATGCCAAGTAAACCAAGTGTCAATAACACTAGGTTACAATATATATATATCAGCACTGAAGCTAAAGATAACTGGATAAATAATTTATATATAGAGAGAGATCAATAAGATGTAGAATTATATCCATGATACATTAAAGGTCTGAGAAGTTATTTAATGGCGAATAATACTCAATCATATAATTATATTCATAGGTAAAGCTGTGATTATAAAATTAACATTTTAAAGTTAATCAGAGTAAATCTTGGATATTTTACATGAAGTATGATTGTTATCATTTATTTGTCTTGCTACATGTTCTTGTGAATCATAAACTAAATGATGATTTTAAAGTGATTATTATAGAAATATTATTGCTGGTTATTTAGATTTATTATATAAAGCCATAGATATTAATGATAGTTTTAATGAAAATGCTTGATAAATAATTGGTAATGAAAGTATGTTTTCATAGGAAAGAAATAATGTATTAACTATTATTATCAGTTTGTAAATAAATTGTTGTTGTTTTTTTCATTTGTTCTAATAGTGTGCAGTTTTAAAATTTTTTTTTATAAATTGTCTGATCTGCACATCAATTCTATGATCAATTTCATCTTGAATAACACATGAGCTTTGTGATTTAGCTAGATATTCTAAATAGAGGGTAATATATTGGTCACTTTAAACATTATATGTTAATGAGAAAATCTTTCTAATCAGGTTAACACAAAAATAAGATATATCCCCAAAATATTATCTGATGCAAATTTCAGATGATACCCACATTGTCTTTCTGACCATTACAATATATAATATGATTTTGTAAAGGCTGGATTTATATAAAATATATTTTATCATTTGCAATTGGCCCTTTTTTAAAATACTGGTTTAATTTTAAATTCTACCAGAAGTTGTGATGTTGTCATAATGATAATTTTGTCAAACATTATATGGAATGCATGAAGCAGCATTACATTTAGAAACAATGGTAATATGCATTTTCCATTCATTAAAAATTATGTGTAACTGATCTATTGATTTACATTTTTTTAAATTTGAGAATGATTTTTTGGATATTATAAATAAAAGAACTTAAGAGATTATCTTACATTCTATATTAATAATATCTATGCAATTAATTATTTTAGATCGAAAAACAATTTTGTGAAATACAGATGAAATGTGTAAAACTTTTTCATAAAATAAAATAAAATATTGGCGGATTTTTTTGCAAAAAAGAAAATTTTATATCAATTAATAATCAAGGTGTAAATAAAACATTGTGATTAATGATTTTAAATAAATTCAAAGAATTTTTTTTTTTTAAATATTTTGCTAGTTTGGATATTAGAAATATTGGTTGTTTATCCTTATCATTGTTCTTCAACCTAATTGAAAATAACAATCCATTTTTTTTTATCTATTATCTATTTTATATTGGCTATATTGTATTAAATATAAATAATAGTAATAAACCATTTCTCATATGTATTGAAAACATTCAAAACAATTCAAATAATAAATTTTAAAAGATGCATAGTTTTAAGTACATATGAGAAGTGATTTATTATTATTTAGTTTAACTTGAAATTTGTGAGTTTGATGACATACTATTATTTTAAAAAAAATTCTAGAAGCATTAAGTTTGAAGAAAATTTTAAAAATAAAATTGTCATGTTTTTTCTCAATAAAAATGAAAATTTTAGAAATAAATTTATGATTTTTGTCAATAAGAATGCTATTGTCAAATTGTGAAGTATAACATAGATAGATATTGAGTTATTATAAATATTAATTTATTCTTGGTATTAAAATCAGTAATTTATAATTCATTATCATCATCATTGCAACCATTATAAATACATTGCATGATGAAATCTTTTTAAGTTTAATCCAGTTTCTCCAATTCATAGATATTTTTCTCTACATCATATCAGAAAACTTATTTTATTCATCTATCTTACAGGTGGCATCTTTCTAGGTCTTTTATAATATCTTAGGATCATGTCTAAAACTTCAATTGTCCATGTAATTTTATTCTTTCTGTAATAGATTCAGCTCATCTTAATTTTAGTCATTTAATTATTTTAATGATATTAGCAATATCAGTTTGTTCTCTCACCAACATAGTTCACTTGTGATTTTTTTTTGTTACTCTGAACATGCATCTCTTCATATTATGTTGAGTGTTTTGAAGTAGGTGCATTGCTTTTTGTTTTAAATGATCAAGTCTCCAATCACTGGCATATTTACTTTGAATATTAATAAGCTCTTCTTTCATACTTGATTCTATGATTAATTTCATCCATGTTGTTTTTATCTGTTTTAATAATCTGGCCGAGATAATTAATTGTACTTGTTAACTTTACCTATGTCTGATTATTAACTTTTATTTTCTTTTGTAAAAATTTATTGAACATTATTTTAATCTTTTTAGCATTTTTTTTTTTATTCTTAGTAACTTTTGTAACATTTTCTAAGCATTTCAAAAATAACCACATTATTATAAAATCTAAGTGAGCCAAATAAAATCCATGTATTTTTATTTGTTTACTAATTTAATTATTATTTTTTTATAATGCAGATTTGTTGCAAGCCATATATCTGTAAGTTTGAATCTTATGCAGTTAATGCTTTTGTTAAAACAGGCAAAATTCACTATACGTTTTTGTTGTTTTAAATTTGATGATCTGAGGGGTTATCACTTGGATTATTTATTTCTTTAAGAATGAGAATAAGACTAGTACATAATTTTTTCTTTACAATATATTTTTAAAAAAATTTTCTACCACACATTCTTGAAATATATGAATACCTAAAAAAGATAATTGACTTCAAGATGTATTTCATGTTAAGCCATTACTCTTTAGTTGGCCTAATGCCTTCTTCATCTGTTCAGTAATTAGTAATATCAAATTACTACAATGTTTCACAAATGTCAAACTCTATGCTCCTATCTTTTACACCATCTATTTTAGATAAATATATTAATAACTGTTACTAATCATTTTGAAGATTATATCATTTCTAGCCCAGACATAAACTTTAGTTAAGATAATGACTAATGGATCTGGGTTTTTTAAAATAAATAAACCTATATGATATAAACTCCACCAATAAATGATTACTAATAAATATTAAGGTGTTTTTTTTTCTAAAATAGATGTTATCAAAAATGCGACTGCAGGAATTTTTGCAGATCAAATTGTAATAATTTTCAAAAATAATTGAAATTATTGTGAAAAGTGAATTGTTATATTCTGTTTATTTAAACTTTCCAAATACAAACAACTTGTTAGTAATAATACACAAATAGACAATACAGGTTAGTAATTTGTGTGTTATTATTAACAAGTTGTTTGTATTTGGAAAATTTAAATAAAGTTTAAAATTTTCTATACATTCAACATTCACTCGTAAATGAAGGAAATAAATAGTCCATTATATCACATCATATAATATACCATCATTACAAACCTTCAGACAAATGTTATATTCTGCTTTGTTTAAATTTAATTTTTGTTGCTTGCATTTTTTCTTCACCCCCCCCCCCCATATTATAACACATATGGCTATGCAATTAGGGCACATCCAACTTCATTATCGATAATAGCAGAAATAATAACATTAGATTAACTGAAACACAGGCTTGTTATATACCTGTGGCTATATATATGTAATATAGGGTATATGAGCACAGACTTTCACACCACCAACCTCTCTCCACTCTATCTAATAACACTGATACACCTAAACACATATATGCTGAAAAGATAAATAATCACCAATATACGTATTTCATGCTAAACCAGCAATCATCATTTGGTCCAGACTATCATCTTTACACACATATACAGTATAAGTGCTCAGATATATATTAAGATAGACTATCCTCATAGTTTAATGGGCAGGCTTCAATCCACTCCACGCTCCAACTCTTCAACCGTCCATCCAATTGAAAATATGATGATGGAATGCTCAAAGGCCACCATGAGGCCGAGATTATTGTCACACCCATGTTGACCTAAGGTCAATCTGAACCCCACATGTACAGGACATAATCCATTTAATACATATGCAAGGATGGGCAGACATCTCTATAATGTAATAACTGAAACACAGGCTTGTTATATACCTGTGGCTATATATATGTAATATAGGGTATATGAGCACAGACTTTAACACCCACCTCTCTCCACTCTATCTAATAACATTGATACACCTAAACACATTGAAGCCTGTCCATTAAACTATGAGGATAGTCTATCTTAATATATATCTGAGCACTTATACTGTATATGTGTGTAAAGATGATAGTCTGGACCAACTGATGATTGCTGTTTTAGCATGAAATACGAATATTGGTGATTATTTATCTTTTCAGCATATATGTGTTTAGGTGTATCAGTGTTATTAGATAGAGTGGAGAGAGGTGGGTGGTGTGAAAGTCTGTGCTCATATACCCTATATAACATTAGATTACAAACTTACATATTTCTATAGGAAAAAATTCTATTTTCAATATTCTTATTAATAATTTTAAAATTTCCTGCCGATATTTGGAATTATAGCTAACAAAGTTTGATGTAATAAAATTTCAAATGAGTTGAAAGTTTTTATTTACTTTGTTTTTAGCCAGACATTGCATTATTTTATAGTATGGAGAGTTCAAAAATATTACATTTTTGTCCAACCTTAGCATTTTTTTGATGTTGTTATTATTGAATTTAAAACTTTATAAAATGATTTAATAAAGTCAGTGCAAATTAGCAGAATCTCATTGCTATATAATATGCTAGTAGACGATAAAGTATTAGAGTGAGGGGAAAAAAATACAATTAAATACAGTAATTATAATAAATCTGAAAAATATAATAAATACAGTAATTAAAAAAAGAAGACAAAACCCTTTATGTAAAAAGGAGAGAGAGTTTAATTTTATCTATAAACTTGAAGATAAATAATCAATAATAAAAAAGATTAAAGCTCAGGTTTGTTGTCTAACTTTATATATATATAGTGAAATGTGTCACTCACTATGTACAATATTTAATTATCCAAATAATATAATCAATTATTAAAATTTGTGTTTAATGCTATTCATCATTTGGTATTATTATTTTTTAATTAAAAATATACGTATAAATTATTTTTATAAAACGCTGTTTTAAAGAAAGTTAATTTTTATTAATTTACTTTGATTATTTTGTGTGTGTGGAGGGGGAGGGTTGTTATTATTCCTAGCATAACACTATTTCCTGTAGATTTTTCATGATAAGGGAATACTTTATGTAATCTGCACCACCAGCAAGCGCGACCATTGGCTCATAAAATATTTCAAATATTGATTTTTTTTTTCTGTTTTATTTGCAATGCTTTTCTCTGGTTGAATAGATGGAACTATCACGTGTTTTATACATCAGAGGAACCACGCAGATCCATTGTCCTCATTTCTAGACAAACTGCTCTACTTTTATTATAAATTGATTTGAAATACTGTATATAATATTTCAAATGATATGCTATTATTTAATTTATAATAATTATTAATACTCACTTTAATTTTATATATGTAAACACCGATACGTAGATTTATGTGTGTTCTGTATTTGTTATGAAAAATGTTACGAAAAAAAAAACTTTTTTTTTCGCATTAGTTAAAGAAGTGATAATATTTAAAAGTACACACTTTGAATAAAATAAGATTAAATATGTAAATCTAAAATAAATTTTTGATAGAATAGAAATATATATTATAGCAGTGTTCAGAGCTGCCACTCTGCAGGTTGTATGATACAAAGACACTTTATCATTGGGGCACCATGTTGCCATGATAACTAATAAAATTTACCAATAAATGAAAATATTTAGATTTCTGAATCACTTCATTATGAGAAACACGTACTGATTGTAAATATTTTTTTATTCAAATATGAGGGGATTACTTTTTTTACTTAGACTTTTGACAATTGCTTGAAATATATTGCAGAACATTTTATATATTCTACTATTGCACTAAACTGAACAGATTGTCACCATATGGCTAGAATAATTAGCAAAATTTCCAGATTTCTGAATTACTGTTTCTGCATCTTTTATTAGATAACATTTTAAAGAATTTATTTTGTTTTAATTTGCTAATTTTATTTTATGAGATTAGGGGTGCTGGATTTTAACTTGCACAAAGACACTTCTTACCTAAGAGGCAGCCCTGACAATGTTAATTTTAAGATAAAATTAAGAAATTATGCAACTTGAAAAATTATATAATATTCAAGTAGCTCTTAATTTTTTATATACTCCAGTTAATTACATAGGAAATGGTGTAAAAATACATTTTAAGACAAATTAGTGATGTTGTGAATAATTATGATGCTCAATAAGTGTAGTATAACAAAAACATGAATAAAGAGCTTTAATATATTTGATAAACTTCAAAAATGAAGAATTAAATGTGACTGAATTGTTTTCCAAAGCAGATTCATTGTTAATCTTTTAAATTAATGACATAAGGCGACAAAGGAAAATATTTACATAATATAATATTTTTGCAGTTTTGTTTGAAACATTCAGTTGTTGAATATGTTGAAGAGTGAAGATAGAGTTTAAAAAATTTTTTTTTTAATTATTTTATTTTATTATTTTAAATCTATGGCCTCCAAAACAATAGAATGTGGTCCTTCCGCTAAAACTTAAAGTTGATTTTTATTAAAATAATAATTTGGAATTTTGAAAAATATAAAATACATTTTTAAAACATTTCAAAAAATAGAAGTATGTTGTAAAAACACTGTTTTATGGTCATTAGCATATCATTCTGTATTATACATGAATAACAGTTCAAACTATATTTTAAAATTAGAATCTATATTGTATGAAATACAATATTTTATATATGTTTTACAAAACACAATAAATATAGTTACATATACAAATAAGAAGAGTATGTCAATATAATTATAGCAATAAAATACATCATGTATTAAAGTCTATTCTTTTGTTTAAAATATCACTAAGAAAAACATTTATTTATATATTTTTTCACCTGTGTGAAATGAATTTCAAGCTTTATTATTTGAAAATGCAATAAATATTTCTTTGTTGTTGTTGTTGTTGTTTTTTTGAAGACAACAATAATTTTGTAATTAACTTCCTTAACAGCAGCATACATTTGAAAAGCTTCACTAGTTATCTGAAAAGATATTTGATTAATAAATTTCATTTATATTGAACAGAATATGGACAGTTTACTTATTAAAGAGAAATGTTGAAGCATATTTGGTAATTGTATATAGTTAAAATTTTTAATTTTGCTTCAATATTTATTATTTTATATAAGATCGGA
>JAQFVV010008677.1:0-25146 GCA_028023455.1 Epiperipatus broadwayi | reverse complement strand
ACATTAATTCTTCTAAAACCTTTCAATTATAACTTAGAGCTATTCACATCAAATGCAAGCACTTTTTTATGCATTAACATTTTGAATCTCAGCCTTAATATATAGAATGCCATTTCTATTATTGCTTGTTTTATCCACATTTTCAATCCTGCGTCCTTATTCAAAGTTATGGGTGCTTCATAGTGTACTAAGTACTTATCATATTCCACTTGTTCTATCAATAACTTGAGGTTCAAATCCATACAAAGATTGGTAACTTTTTTAAATTGTTGAGAAATTAAGTAATTTTTTTTCAAGAACCAGATCATTGTCTATCTAACTAACATCCAACATTAAATAATTAATGGGTAAAGCATTTCTACAAAGGAAGAAATTTCAAATAATGTGAACTAATCAAAGCAAAATAAAATGGTACAGATAATTAAAGATACTATTCTTTAATTTTAAATTTCCAATACATCTGCCTTCTTAATTAGCAATATATCTTTTTTATTTCTGCTATTCTCCTTTATTCAACCATGAGTGTTTAATTCTTCAAGTAGTGAATTATATATGTCTTTATAAATCATTCAGCTTCTGTTTTTTTTTTTTTTCTCTTCTTTCCATTCTTTTTTTATTGTCTTTTTACTTTCCAAATCAAACTTTATTTACACATTAGAGTGGATATAAAGCAATCAATGATAGGATAAAATTGTCAATAAGAAAGTTTCAATGTATACATATAAATGTGGTATGCAAGCCATGTAGATAGAAATATCACAAGTTGTATTAGACCAATAATTTAGTCTTAAGAGCAGTATAAGAAACTCATGATGGTTAATTAATGCAAGTATAGAAAGAAACAAAAATAAAATCAAAGATATATTATTAATGCCTTAAGGCAGTTGTGTGTCATGAGCTTAATTAGTTAGGAATATAAAGAAATGAATTCAAACCTATGTATAAGGTTTGGAAATTCCATTGATTAATGATTATCCTGGCCCAAGCAGTAACGAGGACTATAACAATATTTATAAGTTGATATAGGTAAGTTAATTGTATAGTATGCAATTAATACAAAGTTTGTGTATTAAATATATAGGGTGTATGAAATATCTTCATAGTTAAAATTAAATTATTCTTAAGTGAAATATGGAATATATTATTTGTTTAGTGGATTGTCTTTTTATCAATCAAAAAGCAGTTTTTCTCATATAAAAGAGCATCTTCCTTGATTTTCCTTTTTTCTGCAAATTGTAAGAGAGCTTATCCTTTCTTACAATTTGCAAAAAAATCTTCTCTAAATAATTCCTACCTTTTAATAGAATTTTTTCTTAATTTTCTATTATTTATATTTTCTTTTTTAAATATAATTACTTACTTAAATAATTTTGGTTGTTATCGATGAGCCACCATATCCTACTGGATGGCGCTGTTTTCACGCTAAAACACATAAAAATGGCGTTTCCGCGGCCGACACATTCGAACCCGCGTTTTCTATAATACAACTTTTTTGTTGTACTACAGATTGCAGGCCGCTATGTTGCGTTGCAGTACAGCATATATGTTTACACAGCAAATACATTTTCCCAATTCGCACAGTTTATAAAATGATTACGGCTTGGGGAGAGGGTGTGTTTTTTTGAATTGGATGAAAATGTTATTTTCATTGGATTTTTTTATATTTTAAGGTATTGAAATGTTCAGATTTTGTAAAGTAATAATTAACAGACTTTTTACACCATAGTGTATTGAAGTTTTAAGTAGTAAATGTTGACGAGATATATGTATAAAGTGAATTGGAATTAGGTAACACATCAAGTAACATACTCTTCGTAACATTTCCACGAGACATTTTAAGATTGTACTGTGTGTATATTTTTGAAATAAAAAAGAGCGTTAACACAAAAATATCCAGTAAGAAAAGTACAATTGTACATTGTTTTTTTAAATGTCATAAAAAGCATATATTATAAACATTTTATATATATATTTGTCATTGTTTAAAAAAGTTTTAGTTTCTTTCTTTTCTCCGACTACTGTTATACTTTGTTGAATATAGTTTACGTTTATTATTATCATTTATTTTATAGATGTTAGTAAAAAAAAAATATTTACAAAAATACGATTTTCATATTTTTTATTTTAACCGTAAACCCAACCCTAAAACTAACCCTAAAGCTAACTCTAAAACTAACCCTAAAGCTAACCCTAAAGTAACCCTAAAACTAACCCTAAACCTAATCGTAACAATTTTACTTTTAGTTGTCATTCTATTTGAAATAAAAAATAGCAGTAAACAACAACAAAAAAAAAAGCCGTAACCCCAGTAAAAAAATCTCCAATAGAAAATTGATTTTTCTAATAAAAAGAAAACTAAAAAAGACGAATCAAATTATAATTTGTTTATTTTATTTTACATTTATTATTATCATTTAATTTGTATACGTTAATAAAAAATAATATTTAAAATTAAATAATATTTAAAAAAGACAATTTTCTTTTGTTTTTATTTTCGCATTACAAAAGCACATCAAAATGATTATAATTAATGGCCCATGAATGATCATATTTTATAGTTTAGCGTGATAACTGCGCCATCCAGTGGGATATGGTTGTTCATCGATGACAACCATAATTTTTTTCTAATGTTTCCATTTCAATTTATAATTTTTATTTTTCTTACCTAAAGTTTTCTTATACTCTTAAAATAATAACTTTACTTCTATATCACTGAATTTGCAATTGGAATCTACATCATGTTCAGAATGTAAATATGCACTCTTAATATTATTATTAAAATTAATAAAATAAATCTAGATGAAATATGTATAAATTCTTATTTCACAATTTTTTAAATAAAATATTCTTTATCATTATATTATTTTTTCTTTAAAAGTATCAATTTTACTCATCTGACAGTTTCTTTCTTTCATTGCCTTACCCCAGTGTTGAAAATTACCCCCCCCCCATCCACACCCCACACATGACAGTATTGTAATCTTCAACTTTTATTAAAAAACACTATTTTTTTTCCAATTCGTTAATTTTATATAGAATTTGTATTAATCACTATCATATCTACTTATTAGTTAGTATATTTTAGAAGAATGTTGCATAATAAAAAATATGTGCAATATGTGATGAATATATCAAAGATATTTAGTAAATACATTCTCCTTTCCAAGACAATAATTACGCCACTGAGATGACTATTATTGCCCATCCTCCCAGTTTTTTTCCTTGAAATGCCATTTTTTTCTCTACAACTATTTAAGACCCCCAGTACACTTCAGTTCGACTAACCGGAAATTACGACTTTGAGCTGAGTTTGTGCATAATTGGTAAACATCATACATATGAGACTTACTTGTTTTGTTTTGTTTTTTGCGCCATTTTGTTTTCTACGAGAATATGTAAGAATTTTTTCTCTATGATAATTTTTAGATTTTTTATGAATATTTTAGCGAAGGGTACTTAAATTTTTTTTTTTTAATTCTTATCATTTTAGACACATAAAAAAGTTATTTCACGTTATTTCACAATGAATACCGGTAAATTTAGTTCTGATTCCGATTTTCCTATTGAAGATGTCCGTGATTCTGGGCCTCCTTCTAGCAGCTCATTCGATCAATGCCTTTTTGATAGTTCAGACAATAAAGTAGCTGTAGCACTCAAAAATGAAAAAAATGAAGTCATCAGTAAGAATAGTCAGGATGGCTACTGAACTGACGTCTGGACCTTCATTTTGACTGGACTCTGATATGTTTCTGGATAATGTTCAAGGGCACCGTGAGTATGCAATTACTGATTTTTTTTTATTTGATAAAAAAAATGTATGAATATATATGTGCTGAGACAAATAAATATGCTATTGAATGGAAAAAAGTTAGAGATTGGGGTAATCTGTCACCCCATGAGCTAGATGCATTTTTTGGCATAATTATAAATACAAATAGTGTATCACGCATTACCAAGTTTGAATTCATTTGGTCTATGGACAAATATTTACATCAGCTCGGACTTGCTAAAGTTATGACCCACAATTGATTTATGTCAATTTTAGGCAATTTACATTTTAGTGATAGTAAAACCATGCCTCCAATTACTAGTGATAAGTTTGATAGAATTTATAAAATCAGGCCTATTATTTGATTTAAATGGTTCATTTATCGCATGATTATAGTAACATTGTACTCTTGTTACAATTTTGTAATCTCATGATTTTTGAAGTTTTAAGTGAAACAAATGTATTTTTATGTATGTACAAGTTTATTCTACACAACTGGAATTTCATGTAATATAGGATATTTTATATAGACTTTCTGGTTTCCTCAATCCATCCATTCTGTGTTACAGTGCCATGTATTTGAACTCAGCCTTTCTTCATATCTTTTATGCAAAATAATAAATATATTTATATACAAGTTTATTCTACACAACTGGAATCTCATGTAATATAATACATTTTATACAGACTTTCTGGCTTCCACAATCCATCCACTCTTGTGTTACAGCACCATGTATTTGAACCCAATCTTTCTTCCACACATGTAATCATTGTTCATAATAATTTTTTTTATTTTATCGATTTATTTTTATTCATTTTATTTTTTATGAGTTTGATATTTATTTTTTTTTGAATACATTGTTCTGTTACTTTTTTTCTCACTAAAAATCATACACATTGTTAATATATACTTTTGCACAAATGAACACACCTGGCTCTAGAATGAAAATGGACCACAGTAAGGCCACTGTTTTAGTAATTTTTTGAGTAAAAAATTACCTCAGATAAGACTTCTAATATACCCCCTTTTTTTTTTTGTAATTTTGTGACGGATGTGATGAAGCTGTTTATGAAATTGTCATTTTATCATTTGAATTTCAAAATTTAGGATTTGTGAATCAGTATAAAAATAAACATTCTTAAAACTATTAAAAATATTTTTTTTCTTAGCTTTTTCTTTATGAAATGACTATTTTATTAGTTTCATTACATTCTTTCATATATCATATTTCTTGTAATGTATGTCTTTTTATATTTATTACATTCAAACATAAAACATCTAAGTTATTAAAGCTAGGGTAAATTTTTCTAAGAATTAAAAATGGCCACCTGGATTTCAAAGAGTTTTAATATTTAGCCATTTCCTCTTCCATTACTACATAAAATTTTCCTTAAACTAAAATGCAACTACCTTTTTAATTACATATATCATTATAATTCGTATTTAATCATCTATATTTACAAAATATTCATTCCTACTATACATCAACTTATTATTATTTTTAGATAATTTGCTTTTAATTCTTCCTTGTTAATCTAAACATAAATCTCTCTATACTTCATTATGCAGTATGTAGTCTCTGTACTCTTTTTATTATATATATGTTCAAAGTTTCAAATCCATAGATAAAGTAACATTTTATTGCATATATTTTTAATTTTTTCTTTTTAGGTACATAAACATATTCTACTTTTTTAATATTAAATTATTTCCATGAAAAGAATACAAATGAAATTTAATTTTATTATCAATTTCATTCATTATGTTTATATCTGCATTTATAATTTGATCTAATTTATTACTATCATTCTTATCAATCCTATCCCCTCATCCCCTATTTCTTTTTTGTAAAAGACATTACACATAATCTAAATTTCTTTTTTTTTTAATATTTATATTTAGTCTCACTTCACTGCTTTCATCTAACATCTCAGGTAATATTTTCTGATAATATTTTGCATTATACACATGAACAATTATATTATTTTCAAAATCTAAATGCCTTTAGTTACCTCTACTTATCTTCTTTTGCTTTATATTCTAATCACCAAAACGTTTTCGTAAAAAAAAAAAAAAACTATTGTAAAATGTTTTGAAATATTGGAAACATTCGGCTGCACATCCTTACCAATGTCAATCTTCTTAATCTCACTATATAGTCGAATCACCACTGTTCATTTTGATAAACACTTTTCATAATTTGATAATATCCTGAAACTAAATATTGAAATTCCAAACTTCAAATCATAGCAAAAATTTTTGATAGAGTTAAATGCTTTCTATAAACTATAAATCAAAAATTAAAGAAACCTATTATTTATTAAACTTCTCTATTTGGATGTAATCTCCTGTGCTAATTTCTTCCGACACTAGTTTACCCATTTAGTTGATTTTAATCTGAAGTTTTCAGCAACCTATTGAAGAAGTACTTATAAAAGATTAATTCCTCATTACTATGTATTACTTTACTTAAATATCAATATAACTGCAGACATCGATTATATATTCATTTACTTTATTCAATATACTATCAATCTCCAGTATTCTATTTTTTTCCATCTTTTATTTATAATAAATCCCATTTTTTTCATGCTTCAAATATTTGTACCTTTAAATACATAAATAGTCATTCCACTTTTTCCTCTGATATGACAAAGTCCAATAATAATCTACTCAATACTAAACCTTTCTTTCAATTCATGCAATTTTCTCACACTTGAAAGTAATGCCCATAGGCAGGTGATAATAAAATCACTAGAAATTCTTAACAATCTCTGCCTTTAAATACCATGTGATGCTTTAATTAACAATTTTACAGATGCTAGATATTTTAGAACCATAATTTAGTAAAAAAAAAAAAGAAGAGGATACTTATGTATTAGACCTGCTTCCCATGATTGTGATGGCAGAATGCCATATCTTTTGCGATGGCAGAGTGCTATATTAAAAAGTCACAACTAAGACATTCTGACCCCAAAAACACCTCCCCCACACACACCCGAGAAAAATATGGCATTCTGCTGTTGCAGCAGGTCTAATATGTAAGTACCAAAAAGAGCAGCACATAGATTCTCACATCCATTTTATTATTTAAAAAAAAAAGTCTTATCAAATAATTTTTTAAACTATTAGACCTTTGACAGGAGAAAAAATTTTTAATTTTTCTAGGTTTTTGAAGATAAAATCTAGTGCATCCTCACAAGCAACCTAAGCCAGAAACTAATCTGGGGATATTGGATAAGTAGACACTAGATAGGGATTTTATGCACAAGCCTTCTGGCATCCATTGATTACTCTGGTTAGCACAAGGTGGCACTACTATATGGAGAGTTTTTGCCTGTTTACTAACAGATATGTGCTAGCATGAGATGGTGATTATGTGATGTTTAGTCGTTTAAACAGTCACAAACTAATAAAAGCTATAAAGACTAGAATGAAGAGAGAAATCTTCTTTAATCAAAGGCAATTTTTTTAAGCAAAAAAATACAAAACACATACTATCTTTATTTATAAATTATTCTAAGGTTTTAAAACATGCTCTAACTAGCATATATAGAAATCAACTGTATATTTGCAAATAACAAAAGACATTTAAATATAAAACAACAATTTTCCCAATATTCTATATCGAAGTAATCACGGTTTAAAATGACATTTAATTTTCGATAGTATTTTTAATCCTATATCTCAGTATGGAGTATATTCTAATATAAAATTAATATCCGTCTTTTTTTTCTTTCTGATTTACACTCGGAGGGATATTGATTTAGGGAGTAAATTATCGTTCATAACGTCATTTTCAATTTATGTCAAAACTTAGATTATAACCAACATTTTATTTTAATGACTTGGAAATTTATTTCAGAGTGGAAGAAAAGTTTTAAAAAGTAATAATGATAAAATTCAAGCTACCATCACTCAAGAAGTATAAAATATTAAAATCTTCCATTCTTATTTCTATTATCTAAGCAAAGCACAATCTAATATTTCAATGGTTAAATAATATTATTCTACTTTCTTAAAGAATTTGCTTTAATGTATCAAATTACATCTTTATATGTACAAAGTACACTCATTTCTCCATCAAATTTACTTTAATAAATGACGATGCACGAATCATATTTTATAAAAAAATTTTTTTGAGAAGATGGATAATAATTGCTGTAGCAAAAAAACTGTTCACCGCCTTCATATTTTTTGTACTAAAGAATACTTCCTTTAGAAACAATCTTTTAGAAAATAATATGTACTTGCTTGATTATCTAATCTTTGCAAAAGCCTTAGATATGCTCTCTTTTTATAAAGACCGTACACTAAGTAAAGTAAAAGTTTTAAGTAGTCATTTGCAGAGTCCCTCCAAATCTATCTACAGTAAAAAAAAGAAAAGATATTACTCACTAATTTTATTAAATACTAAATGGCTTTTATTCTTTGTATTATCCTCCAAATAAAAATAGCTAGATATATATTTACTGATCAATAACTATATCACTATCTATAATGCTTATGGGATACCTGCAAAAAAAAAAATCCTAGGTTTGTAGAAGTTTTTAGCTATTAACAAAAAAGATCGGAAGAGCACACGTATTCAAACCTTAGATTCTAGAATTGATAGAAAGATGCATGAGTACTACATCACAACACTTTAAATACAGTGTCTTATAGACATATTTTAGCTTAATTACTTGACAAATTATTTGAAATTTATCTTTTTAGTTTATGTACTTCAATAATTGATTAACTTATAATCAAATTCATTAGAAGTGTGTTAAATATATTGGTGTGGTGACTTATTTTATATATTCTCTGGGTATTAAATGCCAAATATATTTGAAGAGATTTTTTTTTTCTACTTGGTGTGTGTGTGTGTGATTTCTGTAATATATTATGAACACTATTATGAAAGATTCACATGCAATTCCAAAATGAATTTAGTGCTTATAAGCAAGTAGCCTCATATTATAAGCATCACCAATCAAGATTGTCAGAAAAATCATTTTATACTCTACTCAAAAATAACTAGTTATGATATTGACTTGGATTGTCTGTGAAATTGCTGCTTGAAAAAAACACAGTTTGCATAAAAAGTTCTCAGCTAGATAAAACAAAAACCCAAACCCCATTTCATGTACATACTTCATATCATAATCAAGGTAGGTTAATTCATTAATTATTATCTAACAAGATTCTTTGTAATAATATTAATATTAGTAAAATAATAATTATTATTACTGTGTACAGACAAACTGACAGAAACTTCTGGCAATCATATGATTAACATTTCTCCATAATTTAGTTTTTCAGGAAGATCAAAGGAACTTTGATTATATAATCATGGAGTCTATCCACTTCTCTGTCAACAGTTCTTTTCTTTATACCAAATGATATTTAATACTGTTATGCTATCTAATGACTAGATTCATTATATTAAAGACAATTTCAACCGAGTTGTTGTGCTTTAAGTGTGAGTTTTAGTCCAATCTGATCAAATATTCATTTGTTTATTTCTTTATCACCAATGGCATTTCAGAATCCATCAGCAGCAACATCATAATTCAAAAACACTTTTCTTATCTTTCTTTAGCATCCATATTCAACATTCACAGAACTTTGAACAGTTCTAATATATATTTGAATAATTCTAATATATATATATATATTTAAAGATATGTCTTACATCACTGTAACTACCCCTTCATTAAGTTACATAAAGTCATCAGATATGAAAAAATAGAATGTTACCAATAATTCAGATCATTTAGTCTGCATATAAAATATAATAATAGACCAAATTCACCCTATAGTTTAAAACTACATCAAAAACTAATTTTATATAACAACAGAGCTAAAAGATAAAACAGCATCCTATTTTTTTGTAAATGATGACATTACTTAACTCAGTAGGTGGTAGTTATTTCCATATAAATTTATATGCAAATACACAAACTGTATTAACAGCAAAACTTAATTAACAATAAAAATATTGTGGTGTTTAGCATGCTTCCAACAAAACCAAAGGTAAGCAACAAAAAAATACCATTACTAAATGACGTTTATTTCAGGCTGCAATTTCTAACCTCAATTGGTCATTTGCTTAATCACATAATAGACAAAATTTATGCAAATACATGGAAATTCTTGTGATGCTTTCAATATTTATGTATACATTTGTATTTTTTTTCTCTTCTATAAACATATTAAGTTTAAACAATGAAGAAGAAAGCAATACTCACAAGGCCCCTTGTTAATTGCTAGGTGATTTTCTAGAATAGCTTGATACTCATTTATTAACCAGTATTAGATAATCAGTTTGATCGGTTAGAATTCAGCACTCGAGGGAGATAGAGGGAAACTAAATCTATTGAAAAAAATTTAACTTTAATGAAGTCTGAATTTGCAAGCATTGTTGCACCATAAGGTACTTTATTCACATTTCACTACATATTCTATTAGAGAATATTATGCTCAAGATATTATTATAAAACATCCATCTTCATATCATAGCACAAATTATACGTAAAATAAGCAAATTATATCAAAAAATATTTTTCAATTATCTTTCACAGGCAGAAAATGATTGCAATTAAAACATCCTACATAATAATAAAAAAAGTATGTGATGAATATGCTGTTTGTATTTTTTATTGTAAACATATCTATAATATTACGTTTTGCTTATGGATTCATCTTAATAGGATAGATAATGTGAATATATATATATATGTTTATTTAATAAAAATAACTACAATGAGTTTATTTATAGGTAAAACATATGAAAATTTGGTTTACTCTTTTCTTCAAAAGCCTCATATATCAGAAATAAATATAACTATTCTGAGTTCACAGATCCAATAGTTTTCAAACTATATATATATATATTAAAAAATCTATTGATTCTAGAATTTGAAAGATGTTCATTTCATTCCTTTTTAAATTTAATTTCAGATATCCCAATCTAAATGGTCAATAATATTTAGCCCTTTTTTAAAAAACTACGTCCAATTAATAATAATGTTTATGCTTTAAAATAAAAATATTCTACTGAGAAACTTAGTTTATCTAAATTAATACATATGTGAGTACATATGTTAAAAGTAATTTAATGTAACTAAATAATGGTTTTAGCATATCTGACAAGCTAATTTTGTTGTTAATAAAGCTTTGCTCTTAATACAGTTTGTGCATTTGTATATAATTACATGCGCAGGGATAAAGGTTCATACATTTTACTCATTCCATTTCAATTACTTACATTTAAAGTTATGATTATTTATTCTATCTACTATTAAAATATTTTTTTCCTCTGATAGTTAATTTTTTATTGTTGGTGAATAATCCAAGAAAAGCAAATACACATAATCTAGATTATTTCAGAACTAATAAAGGATCTAAGCAACAACAATATGACTACTGTGGATATTACTACTGCCATAAAAATTTTTTTACCTTAAGTTTTAGATTATTAAGTTTATGAATCTCCCCATCTCTGACAGATTTAGATGTCTAGCCCATAATTCTCACAATAAAGAAACAATATTTAATGATAATTAGACACAGAGCACTACATATTACCAAACACTTCAATTCATTTATTTGCATCATCTTTTGAATGATGTTATAAAATAAACTATACCTTATATCATAAAAATAAAAATTCTTAGAACATTAATAACTGCAAAAATATACACTATTACATTAATAAAAGACTTCTAATTCTGATGGTATTGTAACAACTAAATTAGATGTGAATCAATTATATTATTCATATATTTTTTGTTTAAGAAAACAGATCTCTCCTTCCGTCCATATATTACAGACTTATAATTTATGGCTTATAGAATATTTACCTTTTCAGTACATTATTTACATTTAAAAAAACAACATTCATTTGTATAAATAAAATCGTTAAAAACCAATATTCCCCCCCCCCTCGTCTTTCTTTTTATTGCATCAACCTGTAAAGTAACAGCTTTAAATTAAACAAAATTAGCAAAAGCTTCCATTTAAAATAAGCTGCTTTCTCTTTTTTTTTTTAAAAAAAAAATGGCTTATCAACTTGAAAAAAAAAAAAAAGACAAGTACAGTAAATGCTTCACTGACTGAGCACAGCTGTGTATTTTGATCATTTTTCAGAAGAAAATAAACTTTTAAGAGACTCTACTACAATAATGCATCAATAAACGCCTTTGAATAAATTAAACCAAGATAACATTACTGGAAAAATTGAAATTTAAGATATTATTTCATATTTATTATTAATTTAAAATAAACATGTATAACACATACATTAACTTTAGAAAATTCTTACAATTCAAAGTAAATAAAATTAATTTTATATAATGAAGTCTTATAATTGTAAGTTCTAGAAAATCATGATTATAATTTAAATGATAAAATCATATTACACTTTAGGCATATATATATAATTATTAAATACCAGTCAACACTTAGACAATCCCAATATCAATAACAATCAATAATTTCAAACTGTTGTCAAGGCAACCTCCTTTAATAATACAGGTGGAATCCCATTTTTATTCATGGTCCAATATATTTATATAGACCCTAAAGATTGCAACATGACACCAGAGATTAAAATTATTGATACAAAGAAGTTTAAATAAACCTCATTAAACAGGAAAATACAACCTGTTGTGGGTGCAGACTAATAAATAGTCAAATATAACATTACAAACTGCAATTATAATTTTCAAATTGCACCCAAAATAATATTTAAGTAATAAGTGTATTAAGACTCAAGGCTGAATGGGTTAATAAATAATCATTAAATACCAGACACTTAGACAATTCCAATATTAATAACAATTAACTATTTCAAACTGTTGACAAGGCAATCTCCTTTTAACAGTAAAGGTGGAATCCCAACCAGTTAGTTGTTTAGAAAGATAGCCCCCAAAATGATAGGTTAGGCTTTTATAATGGAATTTTGTCTTTAAATTCATCACATATATGGGATTTCAACTTTTGCCTATAATATCAAAATAAAAGTATTGCATATAAATACAATTTTTAAGAAAAAAAAACCAAAATAATTACTGATGCCAACTAAAATGCTTAAATTTTTGCATTTCATATTCAAATTGCGCTAGCTATATTTCCCAATTTACAAATGTAAACTTAAATTATGAGGGATTTGAACACATACTTTCAATCTCCCTTAAGCTATTCACTCTATCTCATTCAATTGATATACATGATCACACACATGTGAAAAAGATAAATGATTTCCGAGGTTTATCTTCATACCCCTCATAATTTACATCTAAAACTCCAAGCATATAAAAAGTTAGAAAATTAATTTATTTAAGATATCTCAAAAAAACTAAAAGTAGCTTTGAAATAGATATTCATTATAGCTGTCATTTATATAATTTTTACTTTTTCAATATGTTTAGAGATAATAAAAAAATTAAAATATCCATTTGATATTTCATCTCCAATAAGACTTATAAAAGATAAAAAAAAAA
Organism: Epiperipatus broadwayi; assembly: GCA_028023455.1. Taxonomy (NCBI): domain Eukaryota; kingdom Metazoa; phylum Onychophora; class Udeonychophora; order Euonychophora; family Peripatidae; genus Epiperipatus; species Epiperipatus broadwayi. The sequence continues at coordinate 11,888 of JAQFVV010008677.1, read as the reverse complement.
AAATTATAAAAAGTTATTATCAGTCTTGCTAAAACAAGAAAGAGAAACTGCTCACATTCTTAAATGTGAGCAGTTTCTCATTCTTGTTTTTTTTCTCTAGCTATCAATAGTGATAATCAGATGGACTGACTTCTTGGAGGTAAAAAATCCCAAACTTGATTAGAATCTAAAAATAATACTCAAATTTTACCCTAGACTGAATTCTAAATTCTAGTTGTGGACATCACAAGCAGATACACTGTTACTGCAGAAATAAGACACAACACATGCACACACACACAAACCATCTTGAAAAAAAATCCTTCTTATATATCTAGAAATTATTATTAACAATTTAGCATTTTAACAATTAGAAAAATAAATAGTGACCTGTAATCCTGAGATATATAAAGAATCCATCCATTGGGCAAAAAACACAGTGTACCATGCTACCTAAAATTCTAAATACACTGTGCTAGTAAAATCTTTGAAATCTCAAGCCTTGCTCATTGTAAATTTTCTGAAATTATTGATTTGAATAAATATATAAACATTAGAGAACCCTCTAAAATAAGCATTAGTTCTTTGAGTCACAGAGGATAGCAAATATAAAAAATTGAAAATGTATTGGTGCAGTGTTGGACATAGAAACACTCAATGAAATTACATCGTAACATTGTGTCCTCATATTAACAATAAATTTCTCCATCCATCCACTAGTAACTGAAATTATAGCTAATCAAATTCCAATAGCCAAAAGCCTCATTCAATGTCTAAGAATCTTGCTTCTTTCTTGTGTTCTACTTTAAATATAAACTTTTTTTGTTTCATGCATATTATCATCATTATTTTATAGTCTAAAAATCAATAAATTATCATGGAATAGCCAAACCATTAAATATACTCTTGTTAGAATTTTGCATAATAAATATGGATTTTTGTTGCACATGTACAAGTTCATATTTGAGCATTAAGTTGTATGGCCATTTTTTAGTACTCACAATTAGAACTTTAACATCATTAGTCCCATTGTTGGGTTGCCATTTGTAACTACAGAGTAAGAATATAGTGAGAATTGATGCAAATGAATATCAATAAATGACTATAAAGATAGTAAATGAGCAAAGAATCAAACAATATAAGTAATAAATATCAGCAGCAAATAATTAACATCAGTCAAACAGAGTATCAGCAGCAAGTTTATCAACAATCACTTTTTATGACTGGACTTAAAAATGTAATCATCATCAAACCACTGAAAAATGCCAGACATAATATAACAAAAGCAATAATCAATATTTCTTGCTGCATTCACAACATAAATACTAAAATAATTCCAAAATTGAATATATATTGTAACAATTTAAATAAATCAATTGTCACAAACTATACACCTGTCATTTGTAACAACTATTTATCAATTGCCATTTATGTATTTGTAATTATTAAATTAATATAAAAGATATGTATTTGTAACTATAATTTGTAACTATATCAATTCATCATAGCATAGACAAAGAAAATATCAGCATTAAAGATTCTTGGTATTTATTTATATATTGGGGCAGTCATTTGAACAATAAAACATACTGGACATTGTCATCTAATAAAAATAATATTAAACATAGCAACTGAATAAAAGTACCCACTGTGAGATTCCTGGAGTGCCTTATGCTTATCTCCAATACTAGATTCTTCTAACAAAGAATCCTTCTATCCTTCTTTCCAAATATACAAGACCATTCATGGTCATATGCACACACTGGTGCTATTCATGACAACTTATAAAAAATATATTTTATAAAACTAATATTATGAAGTTGGAAAGGGATGATCTCACTCTTTATTCAGTTTAGCTAAGTACATGTGTTTTCCCATGAGCGCCACTAGATTGTTTTCAATCTAGATAAGTATCTATTTATAGTGTACTTGAGTTCAAACTCATTCAGTACATATTTATTACACATGACTTGGATGACTATTGAACAAAAATGACATTCTTACATTTATCTATATTGATAAAATTACAGGATCCCAATATTACCAAAGTTTATACTATAGATCAAAGATTCTTATAGACATTGCTAGCTCATTAGCGTATATTGATGAACAGACATGTATAATCCTATTAATGGCTTCCAAACAAGCATGTGAAGACCATTATTGATATTGATGGCCATTTAATTAGATTATTTATCACAATAAAGGTAATAATGATGATGATGATAATAATATCATAATAATGATAATAATAGTAATGTCATAATAATGATTATAATAGTGATGATGATACCAGCCATGGCTTATCAATAAACTCACAACAATAAATTCATCTTTATAAACTTATAGGCTTCTATTAAAATTATCATATTTCATACTGGGATTTAATAATACTAATGGTGATGATTGATCATCATGAATATCTTTGCATAATATTCATTTTCTATAAACCCCTATTTACTAAAATATATTCATTACGCTAAACGTTAAATTTAATGATTATAATTTATTAATGATGATTGATGGCGATCATAACTTTTATATAGTATTATTTGAAACACTTTTAACTAATAACATGATATCCATCTTTGATGAGGATGATCTAAATTCATGGACACAACACAATTTTAGCTTTCTATGTTGAACTATAATTATCAAAATTTAATTTATTCTCAAGCATAATCCTCAAATACCCAAATATCAACATTCTAGTTTACCTATTATTTTGCGGATGCTTAATATTTGCAAGTAATTGCTCAATATATATGAATGGTAATACTTAATAACTGCGAGCAATGATAATGAATTAAAATGATAGAATTAAGAAAAAAAAAAAAAAAAACACAATATTCTTAATAATAACTCGGAAACCAATTAAGATATATAATTATATTTTATTAACATTACTACTCTTTCTTTTCTTCTTTAAAATTAAATAGACAATTAAATAAATGTTTTATTAATATAAAATTGATATAAGTATACGCAAATAAACTTAATATATAGGTTTGTCACTTTTCTTGATATCTCAAAATAAGCTGACTTAAATCAATATTAAAAAAAATACATATTCTATAAATGCTTATTTAAGACTTTTCTTACTTATCATATCATAAAATAAATTTCAGGTGTAACTTGTATATGTCATTTCATTTCCATTCAAATGTAATGCCCTACTTTTTAATTTACTATTTTAAACTAATTATATATAACCTATTCTTTGATGTGTTTGGTTAAACAGTCACACATTCACGCATTCGGTAATGTTAACATATATGTTTAAAATGTATACCCAAAAATTACATATATAAAAATATCTTTTTCTTTTGCAACCTTATAGCGAAAGAAATAAAATACATATATTAATCTTTTAATATGCAACAAGATAAAATAAAAATAAAAAAAAACATTATTAATGCATATATTTATAGGTTGCTCATCATCATTAACAATTGAAGAACAATAAAAAAAAAACATTTCAACCTTACAATATATAATTAAAAAAATAATGAAAAATTTAAGTTTAAAGATTTAAACTATGTTTGTGCTATGTTGTGAGATATTGCAAATAACTATAGATAAACAAGTCTTTAATGTTTCTGTATCAAAAAAAAAAAATTGCTTTGACCAGTAAATTAAGGTTTACTTTTAATAAGTAAAAGAATAAAATCGGTTAAAGAAAGTTCATATTTACCCGTCTACTTTTTACTTCTTATTAATGTCCTTAGTTTGAATTTTCGACTGCTTTTCTTTGCTCATCAACGACAACAACAAAAAAAAGAAAGTTATTGCAGATACTTTTAAGATATTGCTGAATCAATTGACTTTGCTTGTTTCTTCAATTCCCTTATTATTCACTGTTGATTGGTTTCCTTCTACCATTTAAAAGAAAAAAAGTTATTATAAGTACTTTGAATAAGTAGGTACCGGTGGATTTGCTTGTTTCTCTTCTTTAAAAAATATAATTGCTGTTGACACTTTAGATGATTGAGGTAAATCAACAAAAATTTGATTTATGGCTTCAAACTTGGTTCTACATGGCGGTTATGGATTTTCTCTTCTTCCTATCCCCTCTTCTCCATTGTTTGAAAGGCAATGAGCTTTTAATAAGACATGAACTAAGAACAAAGCATTCCATATAGCTTGCGTGGTTGGCTTCAAAATCTATAATTTTGTTGGTTATTACTGGATACATGATTTCATAGATAGATCAGCGATTTTGACTCTTCTGTATTAATCATAATCAGGAAGCAGAAAAAAATGGTTTAGCAATGCAAAGGCATAGTATGCATAACCAAATATGTTAATATCATTTTTATAATTATTACTAGCTTATAATAAATTCAATCTTGTTCCATTTCTCTCCTATTCTTTAATATTGCTTGAAAATTGCTTTATATAAACGCACATTTCATTTGCTCTTTTTTTTTTCAACTTTCAAAGAGTGAGAAAAAAGAATTAAAGCGTTCACTCTCTTTTTTTTTTTAAAAAAAAAAAAAATTCGAGCTTACATTTCTGCTTATGAATTATAACAAGGAAGGACCGATTGAGTTGAGTCTCAAAATAATAATAATAATAATTTAACTGATCATCTCTCTAAAGAAATTTATTACTGACTGATCATCTCTTTAAAAAAATTAATGATTAACTGCCTCTTTAAAAAATTTTCGACTGACTGCCTAAAAAAATTGTTTTAATCGTTTATATCGCGAAAAACATCTGGAAATCTTTATCTAAAAAAAAATCAAAGCTTCACAAGTTGGACTTAAAATTAATGCTATCGTTACTACATCAAAGCACCTCTTTTGTAAAAATAATTTTAAGATACAGATAATCAACAAAGCTGGAATCTATAGCCATCAGAAATAAGTGTAAAAGCATCTTTGTGTTTGTACCGATCTATTCATTGTTTCACACGTGTACAATTTTTATCTCCTAATCTAACAGTTTTATTTTACACCTTTCTGATTTACTCTCTTTTAACAAAAATGAAAATTAAATAAATTTAACACATATTATTTAATAAAATAGTATTATATAATAAATCATAAAAAGAACTGCTTATTCATAATAATAAATTACACATATAAATCTCTGTATGTATAAAAGAATAAAAATTTTTTTTTTTTTTTAATAATTGAATACTGTATGTATATGTACATTTTGCCTCACCCCCAAACAAAAAAAAAAATTTTGAATATAAAAAAAATTGCCTAGGTCATGAGTGCCATTGGTTTTAGGCTACGTACATTATATGTGCCTTTTACTCCTTCTGACGATTCTAGTACAAATGCATTTTCCCCTTTTCTTTCCTTTAGCATGAATGTCCCTTCATATATATTATAGAACTTTTTGAAGGTATGCTTCTGCGGGTCACTATTTTGCATTTGTTGATCGGAATCATTCCCAGGCCTACCTATGTTTAGTTTACTAGGTTTCATGGGATATTGTCGGCCTAATTGGTTGTTTATAATCCTAATGGTGGAGATCTTATAACTATATCTCTCCTCCATCCTAGAATAACCTTTCATTTTCCTTTCTGCAACTCCCAGGGCATCCAATAGGTCTGCTACTCTCATTGGGGATTGCACATCATCCACTATCATATATATATTCCCAGGCATTCCTATGTTTGGTTTGCCAGGTTTTGTGGGAAATTGTCTGCCTAACTGGTTTGTTCCCATTCTCATATTGGAGACTTTATAGCCATAGCTCTCCTCCTCTCTATGATAACTTTCCGCTATCCTTTTGGTAGCTCCCAATGTCTCAAACTTGTCTGCTACATTTATATATATATTCCCAGGCATTCCTATGTTTGGTTTGCCAGGTTTTGTGGGAAACTGTCTGCCTAACTGGTTTGCTCCCATTCTCATGTTGGAGACTTTATAGCCATAGCTCTCCTCCTCTCTATGATAACTTTCCGCTATCCTTTTGGTAGCTCCCAATGTCTCAAACTTGTCTGGTACATTTACTGAGGCATATACATCAGCAGCTATCTTTAATTCTAAGAAACTAGCTTTACTGACTACATCTTTCCTGAGGTCAATTTGTTCCTGTACAGTGGCTACCTTTATTTCTAGGTTATGTATCTCACTGTATATATCCTCTTTGGGATTACATTGTTCTTGAACAGCATCTACCTCATCATTTTCATATAGCTTGACTACAGTCACACAACTCTTGACTTCTATCATACATATCTTTACATCCCATTTCTCTTGACTGGCGGTCCATGCCTTACATATATTTCTTCCTAGGTTTTCTATTTTTTGAGTTTGTTGACTTATATCTAGCTTCATTTCCTGAGCTTGTTGGTCTAGTTTATTATCTAGCCTTTGAGATTGTTCATCAAATTTCTGATTTATCTCTCGCCGCATTTGGTTTATGCCCTCTTTCATTTCCTTCATCTCTTGTGATTGTTGATCAAATTTATTATCAAATTTCTGAGATTGTAGATCAAATTTCTGATTCATCTCTTGTGATTGTTGATCATATTTCTTATTTATCTGATTCATCTCTTGTTTCATTTGGTTCATGAAAATTTGCATCCACTCTGGAGGGCCCTGCTTCTCTACTTCCATTCCCTCAATGGTTAATTCCTTTTCTTGCTCCATCATAAATTTCTAAAATATTTATATTACTTATTTCTGTTTGATTTAGTATATTCTGATTTATTCTGTTCTGATTTATTGTTCTGCTCCCTGATTTCCTATACATCCAGAGTCAAACACCTTTATCTATCCTCATATACCTTAAAATTTTCAACCACTCTTTCTCAGCCATAATTCTCCCCATCAATCTATCTATATCTTTAGTGCCTTTAATTTACTTAACCTCTATCATCACTCTTTTTCCTTTACCTCTATATGATTGATAAAGTATGAGGTCATAGTACTATTTAAAACATTTATTTAAGAAAAACCTATCTCTGCATATGTGTGTCCTTTTATGCCATCATTTATCTAGTTTTTTCATGCCTTTATAAAACTTAACTCTCTCTATGCCCTTTTTAATACACTAAGCAAAAAAAAAAAATTACTTATATAACATATGTGCTAGATTTATAACAGAGTTCATGTCCCAAGTCATTTATATACTCATCTATCCTTCTAGAGATCTGACAGATATTGACAGCCAAAAGAATGATTAGCAATTCACAATCATGAGATAGACAAAAGAATTCAATCACTGCACTTAAAGCACACAATGCTCCATGAACACTCAGATGATCACCCCAATTCAATCACTCTAAGCTACTACAACCCATAATAGTTTATTGCAAACATTGTTGCATTGCCCTGCTTACTTCCAAGTCTTAGGGGCTTTAATTTGTCAAATACTGCCTTGCTTATTTTTAAAGTCTTAGAGGCAACAATTATATATCAGTAAAACAAAATACTGCCTTGCTCTCTCTGGAGTCTTAGAGGCGAAATATTATGTATCAGAAAAATTATGCCTTGCTCTCTCTGGAGTCTTAGAGGCGAAATCATGGCAGGCCTACTGTTAACTGCTTCATGATAAAACAACTGATATTATAATCTGGGTTGGAGCAGTGAATGAGATAAATCAATCACCAGTGGCATGAATACATCACATTCTCAAGGCAATGACAAAAATTCTCCATCCATCATCACAACCGTAACACAACCAACCAAACTCCAACAATCAAATATCCAATCCAACCTCCAAAATCATAAATTTTCTATAACACAAACTTTTCAAATATGAACAAAATTATTATTCCACACTTCAAGGCTATTAATATTTCTATGCTTATTTAATTGATAAGCTAAATATATAAAAAAAAAAAAAACAGTGTTATTAACTTGAACACATTATAAGTTGTGATATCATTATATTTTAAAAATTGAAACTAAGCTCTATAATGACTGTATTCATTTATCATCATCAAAAATGCAATAACAGTAATCATCATCATCTAAACATCAGGCCAAAATATTTGTATACACTAATAATAAAAAAAAATTGCACAGAAAAAAAAAATATTCTTTTTTTTTTTTTTTTTTTTAAACTATACATCTGTCATCACTATATACTACCCATCTCTCATGTATGTGGGGTATTTCAAGCCATTATTTGGCTTATTTCGAGCCCCACGTTGGGCGCCATTTGTAACAATTTAAATAAATCAATTGTCACAAACTATACACCTGTCATTTGTAACAACTATTTATCAATTGCCATTTATGTATTTGTAATTATTAAATTAATATAAAAGATATGTATTTGTAACTATAATTTGTAACTATATCAATTCATCATAGCATAGACAAAGAAAATATCAGCATTAAAGATTCTTGGTATTTATTTATATATTGGGGCAGTCATTTGAACAATAAAACATACTGGACATTGTCATCTAATAAAAATAATATTAAACATAGCAACTGAATAAAAGTACCCACTGTGAGATTCCTGGAGTGCCTTATGCTTATCTCCAATACTAGATTCTTCTAACAAAGAATCCTTCTATCCTTCTTTCCAAATATATAAGACCATTCATGGTCATATGCACACACTGGTGCTATTCATGACAACTTATAAAAAATATATTTTATAAAACTAATATTATGAAGTTGGAAAGGGATGATATCACTCTTTATTCAGTTTAGCTAAGTACATGTGTTTTCCCCATGAGCGCCACTAGATTGTTTTCAATCTAGATAAGTATCTATTTATAGTGTACTTGAGTTCAAACTCATTCAGTACATATTTATTACACATGACTTGGATGACTATTGAACAAAAATGACATTCTTACATTTATCTATATTGATAAAATTACAGGATCCCAATATTACCAAAGTTTATACTATAGATCAAAGATTCTTATAGACATTGCTAGCTCATTAGCGTATATTGATGAACAGACATGTATAATCCTATTAATGGCTTCCAAACAAGCATGTGAAGACCATTATTGATATTGATGGCCATTTAATTAGATTATTTATCACAATAAAGATAATAATGATGATGATGATAATAATATCATAATAATGATAATAATAGTAATGTCATAATAATGATTATAATAGTGATGATGATACCAGCCATGGCTTATCAATAAACTCACAACAATAAATTCATCTTTATAAACTTATAGGCTTCTATTAAAATTATCATATTTCATACTGGGATTTAATAATACTAATGGTGATGATTGATCATCATGAATATCTTTGCATAATATTCATTTTCTATAAACCCCTATTTACTAAAATATATTCATTACGCTAAACGTTAAATTTAATGATTATAATTTATTAATGATGATTGATGAGCGATCATAACTTTTATATAGTATTATTTGAAACACTTTTAACTAATAACATGATATCCATCTTTGATGAGGATGATCTAAATTCATGGACACAACACAATTTTAGCTTTCTATGTTGAACTATAATTATCAAAATTTAATTTATTCTCAAGCATAATCCTCAAATACCCAAATATCAACATTCTAGTTTACCTATTATTTTATGGATGCTTAATATTTACAAGTAATTGCTCAATATATATGAATGGTAATACTTAATAACTCCGAGCAATGATAATGAATTAAAATGATAGAATTAAGAAAAAAAAAAAAAAAAACACAATATTCTTAATAATAACTCGGAAACCAATTAAGATATATAATTATATTTTATTAACATTACTACTCTTTCTTTTCTTCTTTAAAATTAAATAGACAATTAAATAAATGGTTTATTAATATAAAATTGATATAAGTATACGCAAATAAACTTAATATATAGGTTTGTCACTTTTCTTGATATCTCAAAATAAGCTGACTTAAATCAATATTAAAAAAAATACATATTCTATAAATGCTTATTTAAGACTTTTCTTACTTATCATATCATAAAATAAATTTCAGGTGTAACTTGTATATGTCATTTCATTTCCATTCAAATGTAATGCCCTACTTTTTAATTTACTATTTTAAACTAATTATATATAACCTATTCTTTGATGTGTTTGGTTAAACAGTCACACATTCACGCATTCGGTAATGTTAACATATATGTTTAAAATGTATACCCAAAAATTACATATATAAAAATATCTTTTTCTTTTGCAACCTTATAGCGAAAGAAATAAAATACATATATTAATCTTTTAATATGCAACAAGATAAAATAAAAATAAAAAAAAACATTATTAATGCATATATTTATAGGTTGCTCATCATCATTAACAATTGAAGAACAATAAAAAAAAAACATTTCAACCTTACAATATATAATTAAAAAAATAATGAAAAATTTAAGTTTAAAGATTTAAACTATGTTTGTGCTATGTTGTGAGATATTGCAAATAACTATAGATAAACAAGTCTTTAATGTTTCTGTATCAAAAAAGAAAATTGCTTTGACCAGTAAATTAAGGTTTACTTTTAATAAGTAAAAGAATAAAATCGGTTAAAGAAAGTTCATATTTACCCGTCTACTTTTTACTTCTTATTAATGTCCTTAGTTTGAATTTTCGACTGCTTTTCTTTGCTCATCAACGACAACAACAAAAAAAAAAGAAAGTTATTGCAGATACTTTTAAGATATTGCTGAATCAATTGACTTTGCTTGTTTCTTCAATTCCATTATTATTCACTGTTGATTGGCTTCCTTCTACCATTTAAAAGAAAAAAGTTATTATAAGTACTTTGAATAAGTAGGTACCGGTGGATTTGCTTGTTTCTCTTCTTTAAAAAAATATAATTGCTGTTGGACACTTTAGATGATTGAGGTAAATCAACAAAAATTTGATTTATGGCTTCAAACTTGGTTCTACATGGCGGTTATGGATTTTCTCTTCTTCCTATCCCCTCTTCTCCATTGTTTGAAAGGCAATGAGCTTTTAATAAGACATGAACTAAGAACAAAGCATTCCATATAGCTTGCGTGGTTGGCTTCAAAATCTATAATTTTGTTGGTTATTACTGGATACATGATTTCATAGATAGATCAGCGATTTTGACTCTTCTGTATTAATCATAATCAGGAAGCAGAAAAAGATGGTTTAGCAATGCAAAGGCATAGTATGCATAACCAAATATGTTAATATCATTTTTATAATTATTACTAGCTTATAATAAATTCAATCTTGTTCCATTTCTCTCCTATTCTTTAATATTGCTTGAAAATTGCTTTATATAAACGCACATTTCATTTGCTCTTTTTTTTTTCAACTTTCAAAGAGTGAGAAAAAAGAATTAAAGCGTTCACTCTCTTTTTTTTTTTTAAAAAAAAAAAAAATTCGAGCTTACATTTCTGCTTATGAATTATAACAAGGAAGGACCGATTGAGTTGAGTCTCAAAATAATAATAATAATTTAACTGATCATCTCTCTAAAGAAATTTATTACTGACTGATCATCTCTTTAAAAAAATTAATGATTAACTGCCTCTTTAAAAAATTTTCGACTGACTGCCTAAAAAAATTGTTTTAATCGTTTATATCGCGAAAAACATCTGGAAATCTTTATCTAAAAAAAATCAAAGCTTCACAAGTTGGACTTAAAATTAATGCTATCGTTACTACATCAAAGCACCTCTTTTGTAAAAATAATTTTAAGATACAGATAACAAACAAAGCTGGAATCTATAGCCATCAGAAATAAGTGTAAAAGCATCTTTGTGTTTGTACCGATCTATTCATTGTTTCACACGTGTACAATTTTTATCTCCTAATCTAACAGTTTTATTTTACACCTTTCTGATTTACTCTCTTTTAACAAAAATGAAAATTAAATAAATTTAACACATATTATTTAATAATAAAAAATATTATATAATAAATCATAAAAAGAACTGCTTATTCATAATAATAAATTACACATATAAATCTCTGTATGTATAAAAGAATAAAATTTTTTTTTTTTT
>JAQFVV010008676.1:0-25159 GCA_028023455.1 Epiperipatus broadwayi | reverse complement strand
TGAGAGATGACAGAAAAAGGTGAAACTTAAGATTCGAATACGATTCTTACTGTTTCAATATATATATATATATAATTCAACTTTTTATTCACATTTATCATTGTGTGTTTTATTTTATTTATTTATTTTTAGTTCAAATAAATTAAAGTACATCTTTATCCTGCTTAGTGCTGAATCTTTATGTGAGAATTTACAATAGTGATTATCATCAATTTGTGCCCATTATTTTGATTTAAAATCAGTTATTCACTATAATGAGCCCTAAAAAAATTAAATATGTTGGTAGTGATTTTGTAAGCCAGATGTCATCATAAAATAGTTATTAAAGCTATGTCATTCAAAAACAAAATAAAATCCATGCTAAAATTGTATATTATAGATTATTCATAGTACACAATATTACAGTATTATATAATTATAAATTTGAAATATGATTAATGAATATACAGCAATGTATTTTATTTAATTTTTATTCAGAATCCTTGAAAAACAATCAATACTTCATTAATGACATATTCAAAGCAAAGATTTTTATCATTAATGACTACAAAAAAAATAAAGTATTTCATTTATAATCAAAATCATATTTTGTTAATATACAACAACTAATTACAATATATTAATACAGCATTAAATTTTAAAATATGTAAATTAGTTTAAAAATTATATATTGTATTTACTCACTTTTATTGATTATAATTATTATAAACTGTAAAATTATGATCATCCTATTATAATTCAATTATTGTAATTGTTAAATTGAACAAAAATTATTTCATAAATTATGCAATTAATATTCAACTTTACATGATCAAAAGTTAGTAAATCTAAATTAAAAATAACACTTAATCTACTTGTTTGGTTTTAAAATATCTTATAATTTATTTTAGAATGACAGACATTATCACAAAAATATAAAAATGGGAAAAAATGAAAATTTCATTCAGCATAAAACTAAAAAATAAATTTTTATCATATAATATTAATATTTAAATTTAAATTGTGTACAGTATAAATATTAGCTAAAATAAACATTCAATCAATTTTTGCTTAAAATCTTGATAAGTGTTAATTTCAGTCAAATCAAAAGTATTATTATAAATGTATTATTGGTTTTTAAAAAATGTGAGCATGATTTCATGCATTACACAGTTAATAAATTTTGTATGATGACAATGCTATACAAATAAATTGAAGATTTATACTTTTAATATATGTTTAAATAGTCAATATTTCTGTTGTCACAAGTACTACAGTATTCAAAAATTATGTCATTCCAAAGAAAATGGCTACCACTCTTAATAAAATGTAAATTCTCATGGTTAAAAATTGCCATAGCTAGCATTTTGTATATAAAATGATGATTATTTAGATATGCATAATATACATTGTAATAAAATCCTTAAATATTAATTACAGTATGCTAATACACAATGTTTTTCTTTTTTAATTTTTTCTTTCCAAAATTATCTGCATGATTAAAGTTCTGTAATGTATAACTCTATAATTTGGCTATATTTGTACTGTTAATAAATAACAAGTTTAGATGGTCTCAATAATACATTTAAGTGAGATATTTTTAAAAATAAAACTTCAGTATAGGCTTTTTCAGAACAATGATTAACAATTTTGCAACAAAATATAAAAAAAAAATTGTCAACTGTGAAGTTATTCTTCCCGTTTCAGTCCATTTTTCTATATATTTGCATAGTAATACTACATTTTTCCTAACAATATGGGGGGGGGGGAATTTAAAAGTTTACACCTACACATGTTGTCAATTGGAATCATGACAACAACTAATACTACTGAAAACTACATTAACTATTCAACCTATAGATCAAAGAATCTTCACAAGATATATTAACTTCAACAAATAATTCAGCATTTTGTTGACACTTTGGATAAAGATGCCTCTAAGAAATTGATGATGACAATATTTAAGAGTTTTTGAAATCACACATGGAAGAATTAATTAATGAGAAATTAATATAGCTGAATGAAGAAAAGAAAATCAAAAGCCTACAAAAAAGAACATGAATATCAAAAAATGAAAAGTTTTGAAGAACCAATTGTGCTCACCAAGCAGAAGAAAGATATATAAAATATTATTATTAATAAATCTTTATTATGTGTCTCTTCCTTCTCCTTTTTTGTCATGTATTCCATGTGACATTTTTATTTTTATCATTTTTTTCCTTTAAATAAAAACTTTGACATTTAACTTTTATTATGACAATTTGTTATTTAAATGTATCCATAGTGATGATAATTTTGACTATCATCATTAGTTATCTCCAAAAGCACATCAACTCTTTCAATGCTTAATCTTTACACATTCATAACTAATTTTCTTTTAAATCATCAACTTTTTCTTTCTTTCATTTTCTTGTTTTCCATAATCATTTCATATTTTTTATAATTTTTTTGAACAGTCTAACTCCTATTTTATTTCATAATTTCATCAACAAATTATATAATTCCATTAATAATCTTTACTGTTTTAATATTACAAGTCCTTTTCTTACAACTTATTTTTTCCATTCTTCAAATCCTTAATTCAACATTTTTTTTCCACAATATTTTTTCTAATTATCCAATTCTCTGCTTGTATAAAACTATACTCCAATAAAATATTGAACAGCTTAATTCCAACTTCAGTATACCACAAAATAATTTTATATCCTATTTAAAGTTTATTTACCTATTGCAAGTTTTACCCTAATTTTTGTCAATATTTTTAACATCAGATAATCATTTTTTAGATAGTTAAAACAATCTGCTCTAAACCTTTTTGCCCAACTGGTTACTTATAATCTTTTATCCTCTCATCTGTAATTTATTGTGCAAATTCGCACGTTATATTTTTAATAATAGTATCTTCAAGAAATAAAAGAATCTTAATGTTATATAAATCAAAGTCTGGTCTTCATAATTTAGTGCAATTGCAAAATGGCAGACTCTTAAACTTCAGGTCTAAAATAGTTGCAATGACTTCTGATGCTCAAACTTCCTATGAACTTCTGAAAAATAAACCATTTAAGTATTGTTTTAACCTTTTAATGAGTTTTATAAAACTTTAAAAATAATGTTATTTCTTACTTGAATTCATATATTATAATGCAAAAGTAAGCAACATCGAACTTTGTCTCTGGCAATATATTTTGATTAGATAACTGAATCACATGTTTGAATATATTGCCTTCCGTTTTTTGATTGTATTAAATGCGTTTTAATATATATATGTTATCTGATTTTTTTAAAAAAAATAGTAAACAATAGACAGTTGCAATGTAGGACAATTTTATTAGCTATATAAAAAGTCAACTTTTTTAAAATTCATCATACTAATGCACAAGTATATTATAAACAAAATTATTAATACAAATATAATCTATGAATTGAGATTATTTATTTAAAAACATATATATATATTCTTAAAAAAAAATTATCTTATTAGGTAAATTTTGCAAAAATATAAAAGGAATTTTCTAACTTTTTTTTTATTGGTAAACGTAATTTAATGCTACCCCGTGTTAGAATCAAATGATTTATGGCAAAACGAAATTATTAAAAATTATCTATTAATTGTTTAATAATATAAATTGTATAGATTTAATTTTTAAATATATTAATACAAATTACTTTTCTATTGTTTGTATTTTTTTTTTGTAATGAAGTTCATCTTTCAACAGCTTCAGATAATTAGAAACCTCATTTTTTAATTGAAACGAAAAAAGCCTATCTACCCACTTCACTGGTTGCCAGTACACATTTTTTTAAATATATATATATATATCTTTTAGATATGTTTTTTTTTTTTTGATTCATACATTTTTAAATTACCTAGTTATATTAAAAGTTGTTTATTATTATTTTTTTAGTGCTTCATACTTTTTCTAAATTACGGTTTTATTATTTGTTTGTATGTTTGTTTGTTTTTTTTTTTTTTTTTGTAATCAATATCAGCTAACTGTTGTCAACGTAGATCACATGACTTGTAAATGTTTATCAAATTTTTAAAATGGCGATTAAAACATTTTTATTGTAGATGTGTAAACAATATTTATATTATTATAAAAGTAGTGATATTTTATATCATATTAATGAATAAGCCCTGTATAATTTAAATCTAAATCTATATATTTCCATAAAATATTAATATTCCAAACTAATTCCTTATATCATCACCATCATCAGCAGCAACAACCATTATCAATCTACTACAGGATGAAGGTCTCTCCAAGTTCAATCCATATTCTCCGATCTTTAGCTTTTCTTCTCCACATCGCCCCTGCACACTTTCTTATTTCTTCAATCCATCTCACATGTGGTCTCTTTCTGGGTCATTTACAATCTCTTGGAATCCAGTTTAAGATTTTAATTGTCCATCTATTATCATCTCTACTAGCAATATATGCAGCCAATTCCATTTCAGTTTTTTTAATTTTTTCAATGAGGTGAGTAACACCTGCTTCTTTTACCCGTATATTGCATCTTCGATCTCTTCGTGTTACTCCCAACATGCATCTCTCCATACTTTTTTGAGCAGTCTGAAGTCTCTGTATTACTCTTCTATTAAGTGTCCAAGTCTCAGATCCATAAGTAAGAACTGGTAAAACCCATTTATTAAAAACCTTCCTTTTTCCTTTTAGTATCAAGTTATTTCTACCAAAAGTACTCCAACCAAGTTTAATTCTATGATTAATTTTATCCATTATGTTTCCATCTGTATTAATAATCTGACTAAAGTATTTATAACTGTTAACTTCTTCTATGTCATCGTAATCAATCTTTATTTTCATATTTTGAGAAAATTCATTAAACATTACTTTAGTCTTTTTAACATTTATCTTTAGTCCTACTTTCTTTACTTTCATCTGATAACTCCTGCAACATTTCCTGCAGCTCTAAAGCATTATTTGCAAACACAACTACATAATCTGAAAAATCTAAATGACTTAAATAATCTCCATTTACTTTCACTCCTTTAGCTTCCCATTTTAATCCACAAAATACTTCTTGCAGCACTGGTGTAAATAATTTTGGAGATATGGAATCACCCTGTATTACACCCTTTTCAATGTTGACTTTCCCAGTACCATTATGTAATCTAATTGTTGCTGTTGCATTTTTAAAAATATTCTTTAAAATATGACAATATCCTGGATCTATACCTTGATGATCCAATGCTTTAATCACTGAAGAAATGCTTATAGAATCAAATGTCTTTTCATAATCTACAAATTCAAAGCATAATGACAACTCATATTGATTTGTCATTTCTATAACTTCTCTTAATACCTGAATATGATCTACTCTACTAAAACCACTTTTAAATCCATTGTTCTCTTGTTTGGTGGAAATCCAATGTTCTCTGTAGACGAACTGTAATTATCATGGTAAAAATTTTGTAAAACTGATAAAAGGCTGATAGGTCTGTAATTTCTAATATTGTCTTTATTATTTTTTTTAAATATTAATATTAATACTGCATTTTTCCAATTATCTGGTACATCTTTATCATTTAGACATTTGGTATATAACTTTGCTATTTTTTTCTATTTCTTTACCTGTTTTTTTTTAATATATCAATTATAATTTCATTATTACCTGGAGCCTTTCCTTTCTTCATACATTTAATTGCATGTTTCACTTCTTCATTTAAAATTGTGGCCAATTTAGAAGATGTAGTAGATATAGGAGATACTTGTTCTTTATTACTATATAATTCTTGATGAAAATCTTCTACCCATTTCATAATGTCATCTCTCTTTTTAGTAATAATTCCATCTTTTTTTCTTATTGCAGATATAAATTTCCTACCAATACCAAAATGTTGTTTTACACTCTTGAGACTTTTATTCTCTTCTACAGCTTTCCTTGCTAGTTCACAGTTATACTTTCTTATATCATTTTCAACTCTTGTAAGCATCATTTTACAAAATTTGAAATTTAAAATTCTTTTTAGTGCATCATTTTTGTATATCTTCATATTTCTTCTTTTCTTCATAAATTCTCTAGTCTCAGTAAAAATTGTATTGGTCAATTGCTGCTTTTTTCCACCAGCTATCTTTGTTGCAGTTTTTAAAAGTGTATCAGTTATTTTCATAGTAATTTCATTAAAATCTGAATCATGTTCAAAATCTACTAATAGTTGGAACCGATTTGTAAATTCTAATTTAAATTCATTAGAATGTTTTTAAAGATTAGGAATATGAACTGTAAACATTGTTTTTCTTAATAATTTTTGTCCCTGTAGTTTTGCATTAACACATATCTTGCATCTTACTAATTGATGATCATTTCCTGTGTTAAATTTATTAAGAACATTACAGTCTTGAAATATGTATTTTCTATTTGTCGAAATATAATCCAATTCTGTTGTACCTCCATTTGGATGCTTCAGGGTCCATTTCCTTTTAACATTTTTCTCAAAAAAAGAATTTATAATATAAAGTTTTTTCTTTTTCTGCAAACTCCACAAGTCTATGTCCTCTCTCATTTCTATTACCATAACCAAAATTACCTACAGCCCTTTCATCTTTTATTTGTTTACCAATTCTAGAATTAAAGACTCCCATAATAATTTTAAAATGTTGTTTACTCTTATTAAAAAGCTTTTGTACATCCATACAAAAATCTTCTACTACTTTATCACTATGAGAACTTGTTGGGGCATAAACCTGAATTATCTGCATTTGGTATCTGCTATTAAGTTATATAACTAATCTTGCCACTTCATCAGACACACTCCACTTGTATTTCCAATATTTTTTTCTTTATAATAGAGTACATGTCCAATTTTTAAATCAATTGTTCCTTTACCTTTTCTTCTAACTTCACAAAGTCCAATAATGTCCCATTTAATATAAGACAGTTTTTCTTTTAATTCTTGCAATCTTCTTTTATTTGAAACTGATCTGCAATTGTAAGTACCTAAATAAAAAGTCATCATCAAATGGTAGCCTGGGTCCACAATCAGAGAATTCTTAGCACCCTCCACCTTTGGCTCCAACCTCTGCCTTGATTGGTGACTTTACAGCCTCCTGTGAATAAGGGCCACAATTTATTTTTGTCTGTCATAATTGTATATATCTATTGGAAAAATATTTATCATTTACATAAAGATTCATTCTGCCTTATCAGGCAACTGAGAAAAAAGACCATGGTGTTTCTTGATCTTAAACTCATAGGTAAAAAGCCAATAAACTCACAATGCTGGATAATGCATGTTGGTGAGCAGCCCATCTATGTTTGTATACTATATGAATAATCACATAGTAATAACAGCTGCAATGACAAGACTATATGGAGTGGACATTATGAGTTTGCCCTGCCTGTTTCCTTTAAGGCCTCCCAAGAGGAAAGTATTAACTTTGTTGTATTATTAATTAAAATCAGACTAGCTTTGAAATCCTTTTCAAAAGGTAAGTCCACTGGAATTGAAAACTGAAGAAGAATCAATAATAAAACTAAGCAAATTTTTCCAATTAAATGAAAAAATTATTGGATGATTTTTATCACATGTGACTAATATTATTAATAAAAATTCTATAATAGAGATTAGAATTTTACAATATAATGAATTGCAGATATATAAATTGGTTTTAGGAAAGGTCAAAATATTAAATTTATAATTGCTGATATATGTTGGATAATAGAAAAGCACAAGAAATAGCAGGAAAAATATGTATTGATTATAATAAAATCTAATTCAGTTACCATGCTAAAATGTGAAATAGTTTTAAGAAGAAAAGGATACAAAAATATTTCATTGTTGTTATGAGAAAATTTTTATACAGGACTTTAAGCAATAGTTCAAATGAAGTATGGTAAAGGAGACTGGATTCATATTGAGAAAAAGTTATATGTTCTGATTATATATCAAGTTTATGATAAAGAAAGCCATATGGACAAAAACAAATGTGAATTGAGAATTGCTGAAAGAAACATCAACAACCTTACATATGATGGTGGTAGTAGACTTGTAGGTAAAAGTGCAGAAAATCTCAATAGTTTTTTCATGAAAGTTAAAAAAAACAGGATGAATAGATAAGAATAGATTATAATGATGGTATCAGTGGCTGAACTTGGAAAATTTATCATAAAAACCAATACTGTCTTCTTAGATCTTCATAAATAAGAAAGGATTTGGTCTTCAAAATATTCTTAGTGAGTAATGCTAGATTGAATTGCATTGAAAACCATGAAAAGAATTTTTAAATATAGTGTTATTATATTTAATGCAATGATTGGAATTTCTCAAGCAAGAGTGTTTTTTTGTGTTTGTGTGCATGTGAAAAATATAAACCAGGTGAAAAAATAGAAAAACTAATGATGCTTTTGGGTTATAGTTTTTGTGAAAACTTTTGGATGTCAACAAACTATAAATAAAATGTACAAATTAAATACTAACCAGATTAACTTGAACTTTTTCTCTCTTGAGGCACAAATAAGTGGACTATCTTGAAATTATTTAATTCATTAAAAATGTGTATAATGTTTGGAAAGATTTTTAACAAACATAGAATATCATGAAATAAATTCACTATCACAATAATCAACATGAATCTGATTATCCTGAAAAAAATCAATAAATGATGATAATACACTGGAGAAATGTTATTCATATGAATGTCAATGATTTTGTATATAATATATGCAAAAATATGTATATACAGAGTCAAATTATTTCACAAGTCATTAATGTCATCTCTCTCTTTACTATTCCCTTTCTACATTTGTGGTAAATTCATTAGGAAAAATATACACTAAATCAGATTATCAATTTCATACTATTTTAAACTGGAATTTAAATAAATAAACAACTAATATCTTTCAACAATCCAGCTAAAATCAAACTTTCATGTTATGGTGTAATATAAAAATTTAACCAATCATCCATTAGAACATTGGTTTTTAAGACTATAGCACTTTACTTCAGATGGCTATGAGAAATAATTAAATTGAACAAAAATATTATTAGCCTCAGATACAATTGTCCTCAGTGGGAATTCGTTTGCTGAATTTTTATATTATACAATAAATTGAAAGTTTGATTTATCAGGTAAAATTGTGAACTAATTCTATTATATAAGTATTTACATTTTTCAGAGAATGCTGATTTCGGATGTAATATTTATTATGATAATTATTATTTCAATATAATTTGTAAACATCATTAAAGTAAATTTTGTTTTAATTTTTTGTGTAGTATAATAAATAATTTTAATTTTCCTCCACCATTTTTTTATTCAAAAGTATTTACAAAATGAGATCTTTTTCTCTTTATTCCAAGTAATGATAATATTTCTATTTCAATTTTTATTGGATTTGTGCTATTTTGCTAAATGCATTATACAAAAAACTGGAAAGATTTTCATTTATTTTATTACTAACCTTTTTTTTCTGCAAGTTCTGTTATTTTTATAGTGTAATTCTTTTTGTTTTGTTTTATAATAAAATGAAGTTTATGACATAGCTCTAAAATTGAGATAAATTATATTCAGAAGTACAAACACTGACTAATTACAGCTGATGACGATCATGTACTATTGTTTGATGCCTTTGGACACAAAATATTCCTTGTAAAAAAAAAATTATATAAAATTAATTTATAAATGCAAATTTAGACAGCGCTAATTTGGAATCTTGAATAAATGTTAATCACATTATTTGCTTAGAAATTATTACGTTTCTTTTTGCTTTAAATTTTACAATTTTTTATAAACTTCATAATATATTTTTTAACATTTTACCATTCGTTTTATTCATGCATGCAAACATGATATCCTTTTCAAGTGTATTAATCTTATCTTCTATGTGTTTAAAATATTACAATTTTCATTATTTTATCAGCTTTAACCATTGTCTTTTTGCAGTTACTTTCTCCAATATACATTCATTAGTTTTCCTAGCTGTCCAAGATATGCGAAGTATCCTAGTGAATCAATTTTTGTTTTGTCTACTTTTTCAATATCCATGTCTCATAACCATATATTTCAAAATATCATATCAAAGTTTCAATAATCTTTACTTTGATTACATACTTATGCCTCTCTTTTTTTATATAGAATTAATTTTATAAATGCCTTTAATGCCAACAGTAATCATGCATTTGTCTTTGCATGACATATTTCATCTTGATTTATTTTGAGACCCAAATAGATAAACTTTACAATTTATTTCAGTCAATCTTCATCCATTTTTATCTCTAACTTTCTAACAATCAATTGCATTGCTCTTGTTTTGCTTGTATTTAGCCTTTATTCATGCTATGTTCCTGTCTTTACCAAATGATCTACTAGTTCCTCTAGTTCTTTATTAATGGAAGTAAAATGTCATATGCATATTGAAAATTATGTATATGTCTTCCTTTAATATAAAATCTACCCAGGTACTATCTCTGTACAATATTGAATAATCAAGGTAATAACACATAGCCCTGTCCCACCCATTTATCCACTTTAAAACCAAGCTGTATTTGTCTGTGCTACTCTCTGCTTTTTTGTTTTCTCTACATATGCATTTAATAAAATATTTTTTGAATGCCATTTTTGATATTTACTGCTAAAAATCATATGACATATCTTGCTTAAAATTGAAATTCAATTACTATACAATGAAATTTTAATCCGCTGTTTTTAAAAAAACTAAACAAAATTTTAAAAATGTAGAAAAAATCATACTACTGGGAATCCAATAGAGATTGTAGATAAAACAATTTAATAATTATTTGCTGTAATATACTACAATGTAACCTTTCAGTTGTTTAATATTTTTTCAAATAAATGATCAAAATTATGATTTTTATTTTATTTTCTATTTTTAATATTTATATTAAAAAAGTTTTTTCTTCAGAAATATTTATAAAGGGATACTGTTCTAATAGTTATGCAAACAGTTATTTTTGTGAAATTTATAATCTCTATGTTTACAATACTTATAAAAATTGTTATTGAAATAATACATTATATAAAAAGCTTTATGAAAGGATTTATAGGATTTGAACTTGGAGCTTCGCTAATAAAAACTCATTTCTTTTTCTGCTAGACTATTTATAATGTTATAATATTTATAAAAGCAGTCAGTGAAATTCAATATCTACAAACTATTTAAAAACATACCAGTTGTATACTGCATATGTATAATGTATTCAAGCCTGGTAAAGTTCATGTTAGCATTCAGTAATAAATAGACAAATAATTGTTTTTATGAAATTTATAAACTCTATGTTCAAAATACTTATAAAAATAGTTATAGAAGTAATGATAAATTTTATAGAAAGCTTTATAAATAATTTATGGACATTACAACTTGCATATGTACAAATTAGAACAATTTTTTTCTATTAGACACATTTAAAAGGTTCTAAGAGATAATTATAAAAACAATTATTTTTATAAACTCTACAATGACATTCAACATCTACATATTACTTGTCAAGGTGGAACACATAAATTTGTTCAGAATATATTTCTGAATTATCTATCAACATAGTAAATAAAAATACATAAAAAATATAAATAAGTATGTCATATATAGAGCTCGCAAATAATCTCTTAACAAGCGTTGCAGAATATCAGACCAGTTTCCGCTATTGGCTTCCTCAGTGAGGTGCTAGGATATTGAAGCATTAGATTAAAAATACCAAGACAATCCCATCACTTTATTTAATGGATAACTATTAAGTAGAAAATCTGAAATTTTCAAACATCCATATGTCTTCCAACCAGCTATCTAACTTAAATAGCCACATGGGACTGAACTAAGTTCAGATACACCATATATTAATAGCTTAGCAATATAAAATTGCCAAAGTCTTAATAGCAAAAATAAATTTTAAAAAAAATCAAGTCAGATATCACATGACCTAATTTAACAAACTTGTATTACAAATGTTATATATAGAGCCCACAAATAAGCTCTTAACAAGCTTTGCAGAATATCCTCAATCTAATGCTTGAATATCATAGCACCTCACTGAGGAAGCCAGTAGAAGAAACTGGTCTAGGATTGGGGATATTCTGAAAAGCTTGTTAAGAGCTTATTTGTGAGCTCTGTATATAACATTTCTAATACAAGCTTGTTAAATTAGGTCATGTGAGATCTGACTTGATTTTTTTGTAATTTTTTGTAAATAAGTATGTCATATATATAAAACCTAAAATATTTTATAAAGAAAATAAATTTAAAGGTGTATATAAAGACATCACATGTTTTCAAGATCTACTACAGAAAATGAAAATGGCTATTTATTACTTTATTATTTATTGAAATGTGTTATACTAAATAATATTTATATAAATCAAAAATTTTAAATTATATATATATTACAATTTCTAAAATATTAAAAATATGTTAGATATTACAGCAAGAAATTTGAATTCAAAATCTGCAATAGAAAAAAAGGTTGGGAGGGGGGGTCAAAACCTATGATAGAAAGAAATACTTTATTATCTCTATTATTTATTTAAATTTATCATTATAAATGATATATGATGTAACTGGACACACCCATACAATCTCTTTACCTCGGTTGTATTTATTTCCTGATGACCATATTGTAGAAAGGAACCATCGATTGGCATTCCCCAATACAGATGTCACTCCACCTACAACAATATTTCCTGCTTATCAGAGGATGTAGCACCATAGAAACTGGAATCACCTAGAAATTTATGTGTTTAGTTTCCCCAAATGGTACCACTAGAGTTCTGTCTCACTGCAACATGACTTACCTAGGTCTAGTTATGCCGGATATAGCTCAGGAGGTATGAGATTCTCATGAACAAGTGCAATGAATGACAAGTGATGCAACATGAACAATTGGATTGGTTTTATATAACAATAAATTTATTTCACAACATTTGTTAAGATCATTAGTTCTCCATAAGCCCATAAAGTTTATCACTAGTTCATTTTTGATATAGTTTGTCTTTAGGATCCATTTTCTGATATGCACATCTTTTCTTAGATTCCGTTAATCAGTTACTCCTCATTGGGGATGTATTTATCCACAGTATCTTTTAATTCTTTAGTTGTGATTTAAATATTATTCTTTGATTTCATGTACAGCTGCATTTTTCTTATAGACATTTGTAATTCCTTCTTTCAAAGATGTGTATTATTTTCTTATTGTTCCAGGTATAACTGTGTTTTCTGCATAACATTTATTATTTCACCAGCTAGAGACATATTTCAATTATATAACATTTATATTTCATTCAGATTGATATATGTGGTACCTAGTGCAGACATATTTTGTATATTAAAATATATAAGTATTTATGATTTATCCCAGTAAAAACGTATTTGCAAATAAAAATATAAGTATTTATCTTTTATTTCCAATACAGATGTATTTTGTATATAAAAATATAAGTATTTGTGATTCATCCCAATAAATATGTATATTGTATACAAACATATAAGTGTTTATGATTTATTTCAATGCAAATGTATTTTGCAAATCAGATATAAGTATTTGTTCTTTATTTTAATTCAGATGTATTTTGCATATAAAAAGATAATCATTTATGATTTATTTTATTAAAGATGCATTTTGATAGTAGACATCTTAGTATTTATGATTTATTTTAATACAGTTTACTTTTGCATATAAAAATATAATCATTTATGATTTATTGCAAGAAAAATGTATTTTGACTATAAACATATAAGTTTTTAATATTTCATAAAATCATTACCTTCATTTTCATCTGGTGTATTCATTCACTACAGGTCATTATTGCATTTCAAAAAGGGTTTGTTTATTTAAGCTAAATCACATTATTTATTTTCCATGCATATTCACCCAAGCATGGCTTGGATATTCATGGCTGTAGATAGAGAGAAAGCTATTACTGACTAGCCTATCATACTTATGCTTCTCATATTAATACTTTTCTTTCAACAACTGTAGGATCACACTTAGTAAAACTAGATTTCTCAGCTCTGATAAGTTGTGTGACCAAAAATATAATATTCCAAAGGTGACTCTGTACTAAAATTATTTGGCAAATAACAGCTAAACAACACATAGAACTTTTTTGAACTGCAAACTCCACTATTTACACCCTGATCAAGTCTGGATTAATCTAGCATGAATCCACTGTATCTGATTTGTCAAAATGCTTTCATTTAAGCCTGAGTGCATTTCTCTTCTTGATTATTGGATCATTTAGTTTTACTGGGAACAGATAAGAAATTAGGCAAAGAATGCCTTGCTTTCCAATTTGATAAGTTTGCCTCAAGTGATTATTACACTTTGTAGACAACAACATTGTTTTGAAAATTAAAAATATATTTTAATAAATGCCAGTTTTAAATGCTTAAAGTTGTATTTATTTTGTGATTTAAAAATTATAAAAATGAATGATGAAGATTTATCTTTTTTTTCAATTCTTAATCATATTCTCTCTTAAATTGAAACATTTTTCTTTCTTCTTTTTTTTTATGAGATTATTGAAAAGTTGTTTTTTTCTATATATGTCTGATTTACTTTGATCAATCAATTTAAGTGGAAGGGGAGAATAAATCTTAAAATATATTCATGAAACAATGCGTCTGTTTCATTACCCCCCACCAAATTTTGGGATAAAATTACCTGGGTTAACAATTTTATTCATGGGTTGATTTTATTTAGTTCATAGACATTTCTTATTATTTATTGAAAATGAATTAAAAATTCCACAAAAAATGATATATTTTGATATTATGTAGTCCATCCAGTGTCCAAAATTAAGGAATTATTAGCATGATGACTTTTCCATTCAGACTTTGTCTAAAAAATTTTGCTATAGATCTATAAAT
Organism: Epiperipatus broadwayi; assembly: GCA_028023455.1. Taxonomy (NCBI): domain Eukaryota; kingdom Metazoa; phylum Onychophora; class Udeonychophora; order Euonychophora; family Peripatidae; genus Epiperipatus; species Epiperipatus broadwayi. The sequence continues at coordinate 10,342 of JAQFVV010008676.1, read as the reverse complement.
GCAATTGATTGGCAAATTTTTGGTAACAAGTGTAAGTCATTGAAATCTAACTTAGTCTGTGAGAAGCACAATGTATATAAATGCCTTTTGAATATATAGTTTTTTATTTAGTCTTGAATACCAGAGTTCTTTCCTTCCATACTTGCATGATCATTATTTATTTGTTCAATTAATTTGTTCATGACCAATCCATATTTAGTATGTTTATTGAAAATAAAAGAATTTTTGAAAACTCATACCCTTATATTTTTATTTTCATCAGCTACCTTAATGCCAAGGGAAAGGTGTTTTATATGAATAATATCTGCAGTTTCATCAGCTAAGACTGAAAATCCTCTATATTTATTGCATGCCTTCTTACATTTCTATTTAAAAAATGTTTGTTGATGTTCAATTCATACAGAGTATTTTCATGAATTTTATCAAATAAACTTTTCAAATTAAGTTTTCTGAAATTGAAACCATGTATAATTCTAGAATCACTTCTTTTTCTCTCCTAATGGCAAGTTATATGTGGTATAAAGTGAAGGTGATGATAAAATAAAAGTTAATTATTTCTAATGGACTCTGCAATTTTTGTATTTATTTATCAATTTGACAAATAATCTCTTTTTCTGGGTGTTTATATAGGACCGAAGTAAAATTTAGTGAATAATTAGCAGCTTGTTTATGCCATTAAAATAACATATGATTTTTTGATAGCTTGATTATAATCTTTGTATTTTACAAATGAAGTTTTTATAAATGCATCTTGATAGCCTGATGTACTTTTGGTACAAATACAATGCAGTATGTGCAAAATGCACTTTTTTGTATTTTTAAATAGCATATTTATAATGAGTATTTTTCTAACTAAGCAAATCTAAATTACCAATTTTTTACAAAGTATTTTATTAAATCATAATTCTTGTGGGAATATAAATATTAGATAGGATTTCAAATTTTAAAATTGATATTATAGCATAAACTGCTATATAAGAACCAATATCATAATCTAGTAAATTATTTAATAAAATTAATTTAACAAAATCATTTTGAATCAATTTTTTGTAAACTGGATTAACTTATGCAAATGAAGACATATATTTTTCTACTTGAGTTCCATTTTGTCTTTTGCATTTTTTCTAGGGAAGAAAAATAATTTCTTATATAAAATGCTGAAACCAGTGAAACACAAGTGAGAAAATACTTTTTTTTAAAATAAAAATTGTAAATTTTATTATTTTTATTTTATATCAATTTTAATAAAAGAAAAAGTATTCAGAATTAATATAGTTTTTAAGTGCAATTTTATATATTAAAAAATTGAATAGCATATTTATTAAAAATCAACTAATTAATTAATTCCAAAATCCTAAATTAGATTATTTCAATTTAAAAGCAAAAAAAAAAAAATTACAAAACTAACAAGTAAAATAATATTAAATTATATGCACTTATTTTTCAAAAATCTAACAATCTTTTTAAATTTGTTTCACTATATACAATTCAATCTTTATTCGGTAACTCACTAGACTGAGGGGACAAATGAATTGGTCACAATGAACCAAAAACAGAAGCACTAGTTGTTCAGTAGCTGTTAAAAGTGTTCTATTGTTATCTCACTGGGGATTGAAACATGCTAATCTGTAACAGAATTTTAAAACAGACCATTTATATTATAATCATTGTAATGTGTATTAAATCTTTTTTCCATATATATAAATAAATACACCAAACTTCTTTTTAAAATTTGTTTTTTATATGACTATTATAAAAATAAAACCACACACCAATGTTTCAACTATTTTATAATATAGTCTCTTTCAGAGAACACTAAAAAATAAAAAGTCTTTGCTTCAACATCTTTTCTATTGCAAACAATCTCAAAACTTTATATTTTTTTTTACATTTATATACCCATCCAAAAATATTCTAAAAACATTTAATTAATAAATCTATCAATTTCTTTTTGAGGTAAAGAGGATTTTTTAGTATTTTTTAATATTATGTGATGTTTATATTTATTATTATATATTTGTATTTTTATTTTTTAATGGTCCTTGAAAAAGTCTATATTATAAAATAGTTGAAACAACTTGGTGTGTAGTTTTATTTTTATAATAGTCATACAAAAAATAAGTTTTAAAAAAAAGTTTAGTGTATTCATTTATGTATATAAAAAATCATGAACTATTTTTAAAAAGAAATAAAGAAATACTGTGTTGATGATATTTTTAATTCGTTCAATCTTTTTTACGTTTATAATTTATAAAAATTTTTATACATAATACTGGGTAGGGTAGCAATCACCCCATTTTCCCTCTTTGTAAATGCTCATGATATAATTATATAGAGAAAGATTTAAAAAAAAGATTCCATAAGATAAAAAAGACATTATATACTCTATAAGATTATTTTGAATATTTTTTTTAAAATAAATGCTTATATATCAAATATACTTTAATCCTTTCAAACTTAAAACTGCTTCAAACATATGAAAATACTCAAAAACGGCAAAATGATTTCCCTTTTAAAGTCATACTTTTGGTTTAATCAACATATTTCATTTAATTCTCATTCTCGAATTTGTTTAATATTTATTAATATCCAATTTCTACAATTTGATTTACAAATGCCTCTTTTTTGTACTCAACATAATCTTTCATAAAGTCTAAAGTATATATCTGAATGGTAATATCTGGCTTAATAAATGGTGTTATAATTATTATTGTACTTATCTAAAATGGATAATGTAAAATGTGTAAGTGCAAGAAATTTCGTACTTGTACGCATAGCATTAGAATAGAGTTTTATTTCTCACTAATTTCATTTACAAGCTTTAATTTTTCAACATAATTCAACAAACTATTATTAAATTTAGACTCTTTAATAATTCTGTTAAACGTATATATATATAGCTAATTTTATTTGTATGAAAAAAATTACCTAGATTGAGGAATTAATTATGTAGTAAAAGAATCTTATTGTATATCTTTATCATTGTATTAATTTATCTAGCTTCTATACATCGAAAGCAACCAAAAAAAAATTCATAATTTAAATTCAGCACATAAATATTTAGCCTAATAAATTCATGCTAAAACCATCATAAGGCACTTATATTTCCATTTCTTGCTTAATTAATGCAATTTAAATTTCATTTAGCAAATTAGCTGAATATTTGAATCTCATTAGACTGCAGTTTTGACACCGATTGTTAACCTTTATTAATTTATTTACGAATTACAAATTAATTTTATTATAAGTTACACTTTAATAGCATTTGAAATTTTATTAATTAAAAACTTCACTCTCTTTCTTTAGTTTTTGAAGAATTATTTGTTATTATAATAAAATTAGTAGAAACAATATAGAATTATTTGCATTTAAGTTAATAATGTTTAAAATGATAAAATATTTTGGCACAGATGTTTTTTTCTTTTATTAAAATAAAATGAAAACAATGAACTATTGTTTTTATTTTAATAGCAACAATAATATTTTAACTAAAAGAATTCAGAGTTGTAAATTCGTTTTATTAAGTCATGTAACTATTGTATTTAAATTTATAACCATGAATAATAATTTAAAATTAAATCTTATAAACAATTTATTAAAAAGTCACTATTTGATGTTATATCAATAGTCAAGTCTGCAACAGTTTATTCAAAAAGCCATCCTGGCAAAAACATATCCAATTGTTCCTTGGATGCAAAGAAGGTACACTCATAAGGCTTTCCCGCTGCTGGCTACTGAAAATTGTAACAGTTTATAGCTAGACATTCATTTACCTGATAAAGAATTGGATAGATTAGTGATGGGACAATTACCTGAAAAAAACTTAAACCTATTTAAACATGGACAAACTTTTAAACTTTATCCAAGTCAAATTCAAACCACAGATTATGGTCAGGCATGGAAGTTAGTTGCATTAATTGTTATGACACAAGGCTTTAAAAGTCAGTGTATATATATATTATGAAGAAAATTGTTATATTATTTACTTAATTTTACTTAACTTCCTATTTAATTTACATGTGCAGAATTTGTATGTAATTTTCATCAGAAAGGATTTACACACTATATACATGCACTGTAATGTTGTTTTAATACCTCAGTGATGTTTTGTTAAGTATAAAGAATACTCTCAAATGAAAGCACAAGATACAAACTTTGAAAGATAAGAAGAAAAGTTAATGGAAGCGAAATGATTAATGGAAGAACTTCACACTCTCATTCCAAGATTATTCAGATTGGACTGTATAAGTGCAAGTAAGTACAGAGATATGATAGTCACTCTTATCTATTCAAAGTATCTATTTTGTGCTTTGATTTGAAGGTATCTTTTGTATTCAACAAAACATCATTGTGGTATTAAAACAACAACATTTCAGCACAAATGGATAGGATATACATTTTTTCTGATAAAAAATAATTTTATTTAATAATTAATAAAACCTATATGCATATAAAGTGTATACATTTGTATTTTATACAGATTGAATATAAGTTTTACATATAGACACACTTGCATGTTTAATTTTAAAATTGTTTTTAATGTCAGATCTTTATACTATATAATAATACCCATTAACAATATTATGCTTATCCATAATAAGATTATATTTTTCTAATTGTATATTAAATTGCTTTGCAACATTTATATCTATTTAGACATTTAATTTTTTTTATTACATTGATTTATATTATTATGTTATTTATTGCATTATAATAATTTATACTATAGTGCATAAATATATATATTGACTATTTTAAAAATAGTTTATTACTTTTAATGTCAAAATTTTTATTTTCCCATCCCATCTGAACCATCTATTATTTAAATTATTAATTATTTTATTGTTCAGTATTCTTCTGCTTTTAACACTACTTGGCTTGGTATAATGATATAGTGAAAGAGTCTGGAACTCAAAGTGTATGGATTGTGGTTCTTACAATAACTTTTTATATATATCTAAGAAATTCATTGCATTTATTTTTGATTTTAAGTTATGTATGTTACAATTACTTATATTATAATCCTCAATCCATCTGTTTCACTTCGAAATTTTAGAAGTTCCCTTTTATTTATTGCCTCACTATCCAAGTTTTCAGTAACCATTGTTTGAAAAAAAAATTGCAAATTTAAATTTATAAATGTTGATGCATGTGTATTATGAATTAATTCTCAGCTATCTACTTGTTAATCTTATTGACTGAGTGTTGTATACAGTTGTGTGGTTTCTACAAAAGTGTTATATATTATATTACTTCTATGGATTATTAAATAAAAATCTTAATTTAAAATGGTCCAAAAGATCTAACTTGAAGATTCTAATAATTCTTACAATCTCAATAAATGCCATGATGTGCTTTCTTTATATAAAGAAATATAAATAAATGACTTAATAATGAAAAAAAAAAAGAGATTGGTGCTGAACTTGATTAAATGGTTAATAAATGTTAATCATTAATTTATAAAATACCGAGTAAATACTTGTAAATATGCTTTTTCTCTTTCTCTGAATTGATAACTCATCTTTTTATGACTATATTATTACTTCAAATGATCAAATATTCATGTTATTGACTCAATAAAAAATTACAAAATAAGAAATATGATAATAAATGTAGATGGCTGCATTATAAAGAATTGAAATTGAAGGGGAAAATAGTTGTTTTATGGTAAAAATTGTAATAATGAAGAAAATGTTAATAATTTTGTAAATATATCTAATTTTATAAATGAGAATCATAAATTTTAAATAAATGGTTAAATATATAACTGCAAGTATTAAGAATAGTTTGAAAGCAGAATTACAATCAAAAACTAATAATGTTATTAATAAAAAGAATAAATAAAGTAAAAAATGGAAAAAGAAAATTATTATAAGACACATTATGGAAAAGATAACTAAAGAGGACTTAATAGTAACAAATGAAGATAAAGACTCACTATTTTAAATGAAATGGACTAAAATAAAAAAATAAAAGAAGCTATTGCAAAGCAGGCACACAAAAGATAAATAATGATCCAGTAAATACAATTAAAATAAAATGTAAAATTTTATTAAATTATATGAAAATGTAACAACTAATTAAAAGGAATATAGATTTTTATATCCTATAACTTTTAAACATCTGCATATATTTGGAATGGTTAAACCATATAATATAATGTGATAGTAGGAGTAATATTAGGAATTAAAGATTTATTTGATATAATATATAAAAAAATTGTCACTGCAAAAGTTTTGGCAAATATTGTATTAGAAATTCAGATGAACTTATAAATAAATTAAACAATGTAAAGTTAAGTAGAAATGGAATGGTGATTTTATTTGATATTGAAAAAATATATCAGAGGATTCCTAGGAAAGATAATATAAAATATTTATAGAAAAAATAAAAATGAATAATATAATTTTAGGATGGTTATATATTATTAAAGTAATATTATTACTGTCTAATGATGTGTTATATTTTAAATATAAGAATTTTGAAATATAACAAAGAAATGGGTTATGAGAGTGGGAATTGTTCATTGATTATAATTGACTACATAGAGGAAAATATAATTGATAAGTATATAAAAATTAAAGAAATTATAGAAAATCATAGTTATGTTGATGATATAATTGTAATAGAAAATAGTAGAAGTATTGTTAATATATTTAAACAATTGAACAATAATACAATGGTAAAAAAGAAGGGGTTACAGTATTTAGACATTTTTTATAAAACGAAATTAATAGTAAAAAAGCTATAAACATTATATTAAGGATAAATAACCCAATAAGCTAATGCACATGTGCTTTGTAAATTTAACTATAAATGAATACTCTCACTTTCCAAACACAAGATAAAGTCTTTGTGAAAAGATAGTGTATGGAAAGTGAGGTGTTTGGAAAGTGAAACTATTCATTTATAGTTAAATCTACAAAGTGCATGTACATTAGCTTATTGGCTTATTAATATTACAGTTTATAAAAAACATAGCACTATATAAAATAAATGTCTTATTAAGAATAAAGCAAAAAGAGGTATAATTCACATCAGCCATGGTCTCATAAAATAGCAGCTTTGAAAGGATTTAAGTTTAAAATGATAAGCTAACATTGAATGCAAAAGAAGCATTCAAACAGAAATCAGAAGTTGAGAATGACTATGTTAGTATGCATTATAAAAGTAAAAATATTAAAAAGATTTTTAGTAATAAAAATAATAATAATACAAAAGCTTTGTATATTAATAGAGGTAAAAACATTTTTATATTAAATGCTTTTACTGACCATACACTAGAAAAAAAAAATTATTTAGCCATAGTTGAGATTTTTAGATTTAACCTGAAATAAAATCATGGTGAATTCCAGAAATTAATTAAGTCCTCAATCCCTTGTTATAAAATATATATCTATCATTTTTAAGATTTTAATCTTCAGAATTTTATAGTCACTTTTTTCTTAAGAAATCCATCCATCTATATATTAATTCAAATTTGCAAAATTCTCTCTAAAATATTCTAAAATCTTTGAAAAAAAATTATTATTAGAAAAATTGTTCATATTGATATTTTAAAATTCCAAAAAATTAGAATGGCAAAAATGGGAATGTTTTTTTTTGACTTGATATTTGTGTCTTTTATTCAATATGTATTGATTAATTTCTCATTCTATGTATTTAAACAAAATTTAATGTTAACACTTTGGATCATCATAATGTAAGTTATAAAAGACTATATCATACTTTTATTTACTTATATACATACTAAATATAATTGTAATATAAATAACATGTCCATTGATGAAATACTATTATAATAATAATAATATTATATACACATAAGGGGTATATATTTTAACTTATATCAAAAAATACTAAGTGATATATATATATATATATATATATATATATATATATATATATATATATATATATATATATATATATAGAGAGAGAGAGAGAGAGAGAGAGAGAGATTAGTTAAAACAGGATCAGCAATGCAATATTTATATTAGTGTACACATAACAGTAAAACTGCTTATGCAACAATTAAATGTATGTGTACTGTATTTAAATATAAATCAATATTATTTTAAAATATTTAGGTAAAGTTATTTTAAATTTGAAATAAAATCTTAATTCTTGTAAAAACGGTAAATAAAATAAAAAATATTTATTTTAATATCTGTAATATAAATATTTGTTCTAACATTGTGATTTGTATATTTAATTTTATTAAAATATGTTTTAAAATATTATGTGTATGCTTCTCAACTGTTCAAATTAATAAAATGTGTTTCAATTTTAAATATTGATATTTTAATAATGAAATTAAAAATTAAGTAAGAGTTTTATGTCTTATAATCAAAAAATATTTATTTATCTGCTGTTTAATAATTTGGTATGAGTTACCGAATAGAATTAATCCAGTTTATTAAATTCTTAATGATAAAAATATGAATATATCACTACTTGTAAAATCTATTGAAAATTTAAAAACATACATTTCCAAATATTGATCAGATACAAATTATAAAAAAGTTATTGAAATTGCAAAAGAATTAAGCAAAGATGTGGATGGAGAAACAGATTATAAATCTATATTAGAAGTTCAACAACAAAAGAAAAAATGTATACTTTAATACAAATATCCAGATAAACAACTACAAATGCAACAAGATAAATTTAAAGTCAGCATATTTTATACTCTTTTAGATACTGCATGGAGTTGTTTAAACAGATATTTTGAATAACTTAGAATACACATTGATTTTTTTTTTATACAGTGTGTTTGAATTTGGCAATGAAAGTTTTCAAAACATTGTGATAACTTACAAATTATTTTGACAGATGGTAACAATAAAGACATAAATGTCATAGAATTTTTTGATAAAATACTAATATACAAAGACACTATTCAAATACGTACATCAAAAATTGAAAATGCTTTAGATATGCTTAAATTTATAGCATTAAATAATGTATCTTTTCCAAATTTTTCAATAGACATAAGATTTTATTAACTATATGAGTAAGGGTAGTAAGTGGTGAGCAATTTCAAAAATTAAATTAATTAAAATGTACTTAAGTATCACTGTGTCACAAGCAAACTTTGACAGTTTAGCTTTATTTTTTAATAAAAATGATATATGTAAAAAATTAAATATTAAGAATGTAATAGATAATTTTGAAATTTTATCTGCCCACACTAAATTGTGTTTTTAATATAATAAATGTTTATTTTTAAATTTAATTCTAGTTTTAATCAAATCATTAAATTGACACAAACTATGAAATGACTTATTGCTTAACACATTCTAATTTTTGGATATTTGACATCAAAATGTGTAAAATTTTATCTGCTCACTGGTCTTTATTTTTGAGAGTAATTGCCTTAACTTTTTGTCAAATTGCATGTCTGCTGCTTACTTATAAAAACTGAGATTGTAAATTATATTTTATTAAATATAATAAATGTTTATTTTAAAATTTAATTTTAGTTCTAATAAAATTGTTAAATTGAAACAAACTACAAAATGAAATATATATATATATTCTTTGTACAGGTACTACTTAATGCTTCTCTTTATTTCTGAAAAATTACCCAAACTAAATTAAAATATTATTAAATTGAAAGAAAAAAAAGTTTTTATAGTGCCCTCTTTGAAGTTTTATTTAAAACATATCAAAGTTCTAAAACAATATGTAAAATTATTGAATATTTTAAATATTTTTTTCATCCTCTGCTCCATAACTAAGAAACTAAATGATCTGTTGAAAAGAATAGTGTCATTTATGTATTAAGCTTGTATTAAATCATTATATACCAGATTTCAAGCACTTCTATTGAGTTTAAATATATGAAACCTCAATGTTTAAATTTTATTCTAACTTGATCAAAACTTAACAAATAAACTAACAAACAAATAAACTTAATTTTCAACTTTAGAAAAAGCATGTAAAAGTAGGAAATGGAATTTCAGTTTTATATTCAGAGTGTTTTTATAAGACATTGATGAAAGTTGCCTGATGATATTAAAATGGTATGGAGAAATAGTAAATATTTAGGGAAATGGATATATAATGCAAAAACATGTATATTAAAAAGTAGAGTAGGTTAGTTTATAAAATTAATTACAGATATTTAGCAATATGAATATATATCAGTCAGATAGAAAAACACTACCATTAAAAGTAGACATATGTAGCATGATAGGGCAGAGAAAGGATATAAAATCAGGGCCTTATATATCTTTTTTGGATACTGCATAAGAATAAATTGTGAAAAAAATATTCAAGTAATAAATTATGTTAACAATTACTAGGAAAGATCCTATTATGAAACTCTGGATATTCA
>JAQFVV010008675.1:0-25209 GCA_028023455.1 Epiperipatus broadwayi | reverse complement strand
ACCGCCATACAACCTTTTTATTACCTCAGTTGTAACAATTTTCTGATGAGCATGCTGTAGGAAGGAACTATCAATTGACATTCCTAATGCAGATGTTAATGGCACCTACAACAATATTTCCTGCTCATCAGAGGATGTAGTATAATAGAGACTGGGAACATCTAAACATTTATATGTTTGGTTTTCCAAACAGCGCCATTAGAGTTCTGTCTTACTACAACCTGACTGGCCTTGGTCTAGCTATGTCAGACGTAGCTCAGAGAACATGAGATTCTCATGAACCAGTGCCATAATTGGTGGGTGATGTGATAGATAAACAAAATAGAATTGGATAACTGGACAACCAATTTAATTTTTAGTAACAAAAAAATTTATTAGATAACAATTAATTTGCAATTTCAACAATAGTTCATTAATTCCTCTATGAGAATAAACTTGTAAACATTCTGGTTTAGTAATAATTCATTTTGAATTCATTTAATAGTTCATTTTGAATTCACTTGAGAGAAGAAAATTATGAATATCCTAATTCAATGATAGTTCATTAATTCTTTTATGGGAAAAAGCTTGGGATTATTCTGATTTAACAATAATTCATTCCGAATTCATTTAATAGTTCATTTTGACTTCACTTGAGAGAAGAAAATTATGAATATCCTAATTCAATGATAGTTCATTAATTCTTTTATGGGAAAAAGCTTGGGATTATTCTGATTTAACAATAATTCATTCCGAATTCATTTAATAGTTCATTTTGACTTCACTTGAGAGAAGAAAATTATGAATATCCTAATTCAATGATAGTTCATTAATTCTTTTGTGAGAAGAAATTTGGTAGTAATTAAACATTTATGATTTATATAACATTTCGTTATCTTATCATTTGATAATTAAAACATTCATACTCTAGCCAAGTATGGAAGTATATTTTTACACATAATCTTTGTGACATTATAGTAAATTTAGAAGCAGATAAGTATTTATGATTTATAGAGTATCTTATCATTTGATAATTGAGGCATTTATATTTTAGCCAAATGTAGAAGCATATCCTCACACATAAACTTTATTACATTACAATGAGTTTAAAGGCAGTTAAATATTTATGATTTATAGAGTATTTATCATTTGATAATTGAGGCATTTATATTTTAGCCAAATGTAGAAGCATATCCTCACACATAAACTTTATTACATTACAATGAGTTTAAAAGCAGTTAAATATTTATGATTTATAGAGTATTTATCATTTGATAATTGAGGCATTTATATTTTAGCCAAATGTAGAAGCATATCCTCACACATAAACTTTATTACATTACAATGAGTTTAAAAGCAGTTAAATATTTATGATTTATAGAGTATTTATCATTTGATAATTGAGGCATTTATATTTTAGCCAAATGTAGAAGCATATTCTTACACATAAACTTTATTACATTACAATGAGTTTAAAAGCAGTTAAATATTTATGATTTATAGAGTATTTATCATTTGATAATTGAGGCATTTATATTTTAGCCAAATGTAGAAGCATATCCTCACACATAAACTTTATTACATTACAATGAGTTTAAAAGCAGTTAAATATTTATGATTTATAGAGTATTTATCATTTGATAATTGAGGCATTTATAGTTTATACAATAATTCATTCAAGGTAAGAACCTTATAAGCAGTCAAGCATTTATAATTCGGTCAAACATAAAAATATAATAAAGATGTCTTAATATTTATTGAACAAATTCTACGCAATTAGTTCGAAAATTCACTTTGTAATATTTGATTATTATGTTTTAGTATTTTATAAAAATTACCTTCCAGTTTTACGGTCCACTTTATTCAAACGAAGGCGGGTTATTTTATTAATGGAAAGTCATGGCACAGCGTGGAGAGAGTGAAGCTCTTAATTTATTCCAGTTTCATTATAATTTCTCTAGTAAAACTTTTTATTTTTATTTTCACGTTTTGTTAAAGCCCTCTGTGTAAGACGATAGAGAGAAAAAAAAATTTCTTCTTTCTTCAACGACGTGTCTAATTTGAATACTGCCTCAGTTTAACTCAAGTATCCTTTTTCTTTCTTTTTAATGATTGGATAATTAATTTCTTTCTTTTTTTTTATTGAGACAGATAAAAAAAAAAATAAAATAAGACGATATAACATTCTATTTAAATCCATCAATACTAAAAATCAAAATTATGATTTTATTTTTCATTTTTAAAGAATCACAACTTTATTGCGTTTCCAATTAGACTGAATCACGCTAGACGTTATTGAATGGGGGGGGGGGATCTTTTGCATAAATATATGAAAGACAGTATATCTGTCACATTACCCCTCACCAATTTTTGGGATGAAATCGCCTGGAAGTACGATTTCATTCCATATACTATACACATTATTTCTCAGTACTGCCTGGTTTTAGATATGCTGATGAATGGGTAAGATGAGCTGGAAAAGTGAATACATGAACCATAGCCTCCAATGCCAGGACAAATAGATGGTCAAGCACAAACTACCAGTACACACCGCCTCATGACGTCACGAGAAAATATCTCATTTTTAAGCACTACCTCTCTTGTACCTAGAAGCATCATCCAATCAAGAGTAGGAGCCAGAGAAAAAAAATCAATTTGGCACTCAGCCAACCCTGCTCAGCTTCGGTGAGTCTTAGGGGCTATCATTTGGTCTATCCATGAGACCAAGGCCTATCCATGAGACCTATATATACGCACTGCTGGACTACTCTTGGAGCACAACATCCAGGTCGGGATAGTGCCGAGCATATACTTCGGAGCATCATAACACAATGCATCCAAGCAGCTCTGCTCAATCATCCACCATCTCAACATGAAAAACACAAGCTCATGCATCACTACATCACACTCACAAACTTTTCCATCAGCTATCTCTATTTTATTCTGAATTATAACTGGAACCTAGTTTGGAGAGACTGAGGATCATGATCAGTTCTCCTATAGTCCTCTTTTATATTATGAGGTGACATACTTCTGGATCGTCTCTTTGTTGAAAATTTATCATGTTCAACATTACTGTGGTGTCTTGCTTCTTCACTTCTGTATTCTCTTTGGAGATCCTTGTTACTGTTTGATCTTCTAATTATACGCGTCCGATATGGACCATGAACACCATCTGTGAATTTTCTCCTACTCCTCTTCCATGGTGGTATTTCATTTTTACATAAAAGTTTCTTTTTAAATGGTTCTTCTGCCATAGTAATTATTTTTTTAGTATTTGCAAAGGTTTCTTGTTGTTTAATTTCTTTCACACTTATAAATCCTGAGTTTTCAGATTCCCTTTTGGTGTCTTTTCCTGCGTAAGCAACTATATTTTTAATAACTGTCTTTATATATTTTTTTTCTGTACTCAATTTTTGATTTGAGTTTATTAAGCTTTTGTTTATAATTTTTACATATGGCTGAGGACTAACACACTTTTCTTTCCATTTTATGGTTTCTTTCTCTATCTCCTTTACTATTTCATAGCATACATCAGACAATTTTTCTGAAACATTTTCTTCTATATTGAACAGTTCCTTTGTTATATTTTGATTATGTTCATTTTCATGTTTTTCATCTTCTTGAAGATCAGAAGATTTTAATTTTGCTTTATTAGATTTATTTTCATCCATTTGAAACTCTTTTACTGTATTTGATACAATTTCATTCTCAGCTTCTGTATATACTGTTTCTTTATTTTCAATTTTAGAGGTATATTCCACAATCAGAAGTTTTCCTGAAGGTAGACTGACAATTTCAAGATCACTCTTTGTAATTTCAATTTCTTCCTTTTTAACAATCTCAAATTTTGCTTCATCAGTAATAGGATATTCAATTTGTGATTCCTTTAAAATATCTTTGGTTGGAAATTCCAAAGTCTCTTCCTCATCCAATTTTTTAGACTGAGTTATTTTTTTCATTAACTGGTTGAACTTTTCATTCTGTTTTTCCACTGCTTCCATAATTTGTTTTTTATCTTCTTCTCTCTGTTTGATATCTTCTTCTCTTTGTTTGTCTCTTTTCTTTTTATCTTCTTCTCTTTGTTTAATATCTTCTTCTCTTTGTTTAATATCTTCTTCTCTTTGTTTATCATCTTCTTCTATTTGTCTCTTTGATCATTTCGATTATCTGAGCTATCATAGCTATCTTTTCTGTTTTCTGAGCTTCTATGTTCACCATTTTTCCTTTGTTTTCTGACTTAGTAAGCTTCTCTCTCCATCCACACCATGACCCTACTCCATCTTCTTTGAAATGCCTGTTTCATTCTTTATGCCATTCATTTTTGTTTTGCCTTTCTTTTAAACTTTTATTTCTTTATCCTTCCTGAACAAATTACATCACTACATCATATGCACTGTTCATATCACAGAATCGTGATCTGCTTATGCTTATTAGTAGGCTAGCTAGATCGGACTTCACAGTAAGGTGGCAATGTAATAAGTGCCTATGGTTAGGCTAGCTGAATAAAACCTCACAGTTGAAAGACAAATGTAACCGGAGAACTAAAAATAGTTTATCCAGGTAAAGCCTCACAGTTGGACGCCAAATGTAACCGGACCGCCATACAACCTTTTTATTACCTCAGTTGTAACAATTTTCTGATGAGCATGCTGTAGGAAGGAACTATCAATTGACATTCCTAATGCAGATGTTAATGGCACCTACAACAATATTTCCTGCTCATCAGAGGATGTAGTATAATAGAGACTGGGAACATCTAAACATTTATATGTTTGGTTTTCCAAACAGCGCCATTAGAGTTCTGTCTTACTACAACCTGACTGGCCTTGGTCTAGCTATGTCAGACGTAGCTCAGAGAACATGAGATTCTCATGAACCAGTGCCATAATTGGTGGGTGATGTGATAGATAAACAAAATAGAATTGGATAACTGGACAACCAATTTAATTTTTAGTAACAAAAAAATTTATTAGATAACAATTAATTTGCAATTTCAACAATAGTTCATTAATTCCTCTATGAGAATAAACTTGTAAACATTCTGGTTTAGTAATAATTCATTTTGAATTCATTTAATAGTTCATTTTGAATTCACTTGAGAGAAGAAAATTATGAATATCCTAATTCAATGATAGTTCATTAATTCTTTTATGGGAAAAAGCTTGGGATTATTCTGATTTAACAATAATTCATTCCGAATTCATTTAATAGTTCATTTTGACTTCACTTGAGAGAAGAAAATTATGAATATCCTAATTCAATGATAGTTCATTAATTCTTTTATGGGAAAAAGCTTGGGATTATTCTGATTTAACAATAATTCATTCCGAATTCATTTAATAGTTCATTTTGACTTCACTTGAGAGAAGAAAATTATGAATATCCTAATTCAATGATAGTTCATTAATTCTTTTGTGAGAAGAAATTTGGTAGTAATTAAACATTTATGATTTATATAACATTTCGTTATCTTATCATTTGATAATTAAAACATTCATACTCTAGCCAAGTATGGAAGTATATTTTTACACATAATCTTTGTGACATTATAGTAAATTTAGAAGCAGATAAGTATTTATGATTTATAGAGTATCTTATCATTTGATAATTGAGGCATTTATATTTTAGCCAAATGTAGAAGCATATCCTCACACATAAACTTTATTACATTACAATGAGTTTAAAAGCAGTTAAATATTTATGATTTATAGAGTATTTATCATTTGATAATTGAGGCATTTATATTTTAGCCAAATGTAGAAGCATATCCTCACACATAAACTTTATTACATTACAATGAGTTTAAAAGCAGTTAAATATTTATGATTTATAGAGTATTTATCATTTGATAATTGAGGCATTTATATTTTAGCCAAATGTAGAAGCATATTCTTACACATAAACTTTATTACATTACAATGAGTTTAAAAGCAGTTAAATATTTATGATTTATAGAGTATTTATCATTTGATAATTGAGGCATTTATATTTTAGCCAAATGTAGAAAGCATATTCTTACACATAATCTTTGTGACATTATAGTAAGTTTAGAAGCTCTTAAATATTTATGATTTATAGAGTATTTATCATTTGATAATTGAGGCATTTATATTTTAGCCAAATGTAGAAGCATATCCTCACACATAAACTTTATTACATTACAATGAGTTTAAAAGCAGTTAAATATTTATGATTTATAGAGTATTTATCATTTGATAATTGAGGCATTTATAGTTTATACAATAATTCATTCAAGGTAAGAACCTTATAAGCAGTCAAGCATTTATAATTCGGTCAAACATAAAAATATAATAAAGATGTCTTAATATTTATTGAACAAATTCTACGCAATTAGTTCGAAAATTCACTTTGTAATATTTGATTATTATGTTTTAGTATTTTATAAAAATTACCTTCCAGTTTTACGGTCCACTTTATTCAAACGAAGGCGGGTTATTTTATTAATGGAAAGTCATGGCACAGCGTGGAGAGAGTGAAGCTCTTAATTTATTCCAGTTTCATTATAATTTCTCTAGTAAAACTTTTTATTTTTATTTTCACGTTTTGTTAAAGCCCTCTGTGTAAGACGATAGAGAGAAAAAAAAATTTCTTCTTTCTTCAACGACGTGTCTAATTTGAATACTGCCTCAGTTTAACTCAAGTATCCTTTTTCTTTCTTTTTAATGATTGGATAATTAATTTCTTTCTTTTTTTTTTATTGAGACAGATAAAAAAAAAAAAAAATAAAATAAGACGATATAACATTCTATTTAAATCCATCAATACTAAAAATCAAAATTATGATTTTATTTTTCATTTTTAAAGAATCACAACTTTATTGCGTTTCCAATTAGACTGAATCACGCTAGACATTATTGAATGGGGGGGGGGATCTTTTGAATATTTATATGAGGAACAGCATTCCTGTTTCAATATATATATATATTAATTTATTTTAAGCATTAATGAAGTAAAATCTTAACTATAAACTCTTAGAAAAGTGAGCCTTTACAAAACTGGGTTCATCTGATGATGAAATAAAATCTTAGTCATAATATTTGCAAGTATGATATCAAAAGATAAAAAGATTTATTTAAAATTGAGTTAAATGATATAAGCAGCAATTATACATTGATTTCATTATTTTGGTTAGAGGCTTATATGAAGGTATGTACCTTTTATACCAAATACTTACATGAAACATCAGGAGATTAAAATCCTCTATTAATGGATAAGTGTATCATTTGAAAATCTGTAAAAAGAGTAAAATAAAGATTACAAATTTGGATGATTAAAAATTGACTAAAATAAATAAATAATGTGATTATTTTATGGAAATTAAAATGAAAAGAAGATAATTGAGAATATGATTTCAAAAAGATGAAAATTTATAATTAAAAGATAAAGATTGTGGATTTAATGTAATAATTTATCAAACATTAATACTAAAAGGTCAGTAAATATCTATGGCAGTAAAATAAAAATAAGAATTATATGAAAAAAATGGGAATAAAAATGTGTATTACGCAATACAACACTGTTGTATTACGCCGTATATATAAAAATGGGAATAAATTCAAATCGGTTGTAATGTGATATCCGGGCGTGGCCGCTTCACGGTGCTAATTATGTGTAAAAACACAAAAAAACCCATTTGCATGGTTGTTAATTATGAGTAATACAACACTGTTGTATATATACATGTAATACAACTCTTTTGTTGTATTGCCTATTTATGCCACTGTATGGCATTCCAAGGTAGTGCATTTTACCATAGTGTAGGGTATTTTGCACAATTGAATATTGTCTATCGTATGCTGTTACAGTGTTTATATTTCAAGTGTACCTAATTTTTTAAATATAGAATTCTTTTTTTTATTTGTATGTAAATGATGTGGTGTAAATTATTAAAAATTTAAAGACAGTCAAAATCCTTCTGTCCACAAATTTAAATGTTTAAAACAGTGGCAAAGAGTAGGTCCCAACATGATTTCCAAAACATAATGTGTAAAATCATGTTTCCCACAAGTCAATATACGAGACAAGTAGAAATGGCTGAACAAAACATTCCTATGTATAAATTGTCCAACTTGTCAACCCCAGATTCTGACGCTGTATCATTTTTCCAAAATAAAATGTTTTACCAAATGAGAAGTGCTGCGAGTGTGGGGAAAAAATGAAATTGTATAATTCAAAAAATATATGGCAATTTCGATGCTCATCATGTCATGTACGATGTTCTATTCAAAAGAGAACTTGGTTGGAAGGCTCCAGGATAACATTTTGCAAAGTGCTTCATCTCATCTATTACTGGAGTCGCGATCAATTACCACAGAAGTCATAAATTCAAATAAAAAAAATTAAAAAACCATGAAAATACAAGAAAGAGCTACCCCCCCCCTGTAATCAAAAATTCTTCACTTAAATGGAAAAATAAAAACGGCTGAGAATATGTGTATCCAAGAAATATATGGAAAGTACAAATTATAAAAAAAAAACAAGAAAATTCAAATTAAAAAAAAAATGCCATGAAAACACAAGTAACACCCCCCCCCCTAAAATTAAAATTTCTTCATTTAAATTGAAAAATAAAGATGTCTGAGGATATATATACACACAAGAAATACATTGAAAGTAAAAATTATTAAAAACAACAACAAGAAAATGGTATCAAATCCTATAATTATTCAAATTTAAAAAATAACTAAGTCTGTCATTAGTGCAAAAACAAACATGGCGACCAAAAAGCGGGTAATCCAAAATCATCAAATTATTTAACTTTTGAGATTTCCAAATATGAATGGGCAAATTAAGTAGCTGTCAATATTTGCAAATGATCAGATATAAAAGCAATGGTTATATAAGCTAAAAAGAATATTATTATAAAATTAAAATTTAAAAATAAAAAATTCCATGAAAATATGACACCGAAAGACCCCTCCCCTAAAATCAAAATTTCTCCACTTAAATCGAAAAATAAAAATGACTGAAGATATATTTATCCAAGAAATACATGGAAAGTATAAATTATATTTAAAAAAAAACAAGAAAATGATGTAATATCCTATAATAATTCAAATTTAAAAAATTAAGAAATCCATGCTAATCACCAAAGAAACATGGCGGACAAACACAGCAAATTAAGTAGCTTTCAATATTTGCAAAGGATCTGATTTAAATGCAACGGTTATTTATATAAGCTAAAAAGAATATTACTGGTTTGAAATTACGGCATATCAAAAATAAGTCAAATAAAGTAGCTGCCAATATTTTTGCAAACAATCAAATTTAAAAGCAAAGGTTATATAAACTAAAAAGAATATTACATGAGAGAATCTATTTCTTAAATTGCATCAAGAATACAATCAAAAATAAATAATTAAAATGCAAATATATACTGAGATAAACTCTCTCCCCCTCCCACATGAAGAATTACTGAGTAACTTTTCAAAAATATACATTTAATATTAAAAAATAAAAAGACTATTTGCAAATAATAAGTCACAACACTTCAATACAGAGTAATAAATAGTAAGTAATTATAGTAAGTTGTTCATTATTAATAATCATTGAGTACAGTTACAGGAGAAAAATATTATATTTATTGTCAAGAATGTTACAAGATTTTATTTTAACAAAAATTTGAATAAATAAGAATATTAAAATAGAGTTTTAAAAATATATTTGTAGAAATATTACCAACTTTTTGTTAGGACTGCAATTCTTCTTTAATTAAAATTATAAAATTTACCCACTTTTATCAAGGGTGATTGATTTCCATGTGAATAATAGCAGATTAAAAAAATACTTTAACAGAAGACATCGATAAAACACTATAGCAAAGTAATTTAAAGAAGTTGTTGCTTGAAATATAGCATATACAATATCCCAATACAGTTCACTTTTCTTAAACAAAGGTGCAAATTGATATGTGGGATAATAGCTCTTTCTTACATTAAAAAATATGTGCAAACGATATCCTTCCACCAAAAAAATATACTACTAATACAATTCAAAATACGAAATGTTTTTTCTTTAATTAGAATTATCAAATAATAAACTATTCTTCAACATTTGAAAAGAGAAATGATTTTCTTAATATGATCTCCATATATAATATCCCAATACAGTTTCATTTTTTTTAAACAAAGTTGGAAATTGAAATGTGATGTAATAGCTCTTTCTTACATTAAAAAATATAAGTGCAAACGATATCCTTCCAACAAAAAAATATAACACCACTAATACAATTCAAATTACGAAATGTTTTTCTTTAATTAGAATTATCAAATAATAAATTATTCACATGGAGATCATTTTAAGAATAGTTTATTATTTGATAATTCTAATTAAAGAAAAAAACATTTCTAATTTTGAATTGTATTAGTGGTGTTATATTTTTTTGGTGGAAGCATATCATTTGCACCTATATTTTTTAATGTAAGAAAGAGCTATTATGTCACATTTCAATTTGCAACTTTGTTTAAGAAAAACTAAACTGTATTGGGATATTATATATGCTATATTTCAAGCAACAACTTCTTTAAATAACTTTGCTATAGTGTTTTATCGATGTCTTCTGTTAAAGTATTTTTTTAATCTGCTATTATTCATATGAAGATCAATCACCTTTGATAAAAGTGGGTAAATTTTATAATTTTAATTAAAAAAGAGTTGTAAACAAGGACATCAATCAACTGATCATTGTGTAAATTGCGCTCGAACTGAACTGAACTCAGAACAAAAAGTTGGTAATATTTCTACAAATATATTTTTAAAACTCTATTTTAATATTCTTATTTATTCAAATTTTTATTCAAATAAAATCTTGTAATATTCTTGACAATAAATATAATATTTTTCTCCTGTAACTGTACTCAATGATTATTTTAAACTCTATATAATTATTAATTAATAAATAATGAACAACTTACTATAATTATATTTAATTACTGACTATTTATTACTCTGTATTTAAGTGTTGTGACTTATTATTTGCAAATAGTCTTTTTATTTTTTAATATTAAATGTATATTTTTGAAAAGTTACTCGGTAATTCTTTATGCAGGAGGGGGAGAGAGTTTATCTCTGTATATATTTGCATTTTAATTATTTTTGATCATATTCTTGATGCAATTTGAGAAATAGATTCTCTCATGTAATATTCTTTTTAGTTTATGTAACCTTTGCTTTTAAATCTGATTGTTTGCAAAAATATTGTTAGCTACTTTATTTGACTTATTTTTGACATGCCATAATTTCAAACCAGTAATATTCTTTTCAGCTTATATAACCGTTGCATTTAAATCTGATCTAAATCTGATCGCTTGCAAATATTGAAAGCAATTTGCTGTGTTTGTCCGCCATGTTTCTTTGGTGATTAGCATGGATTTCTTAATTTTTGAAATTTGAATTATTATAGGATATTACATAATTTTCTTGTTTTTTTTTAATATAATTTATACTTTCCATGTATTTTTTGGATAAATAAATCTTCAGTCATTTTTATTTTTCGATTTAAGTGGAGAAATTTTGATTTTAGGGTAGGGGTCTTTCATTGTCATATTTTCCTGGAATTTTTTATTTTTAAATTTGAATTTTATAGTAATATTCTTTTTAGCTTATATAACTATTGCTTTTATATCTGATCGTTTGCAAATATTGACAGCTACTTAATTTTCCCATTCATATTTGGAAATCTCGAAAGTTAAATAATTTGATGATTTTGGATTTCCCGCTTTTTGGTCACCATGTTTGTTTTTGCATTAATCACGGACTTAGTTATTTTTTAAATTTGAATTATTATAGGATTTGATACCATTTTCTTGTTTTTTTTAATAACTTTTACTTTCAATGTATTTCTTGTGTGTATATATATCCTCATACATCTTTATTTTTCGATTTAAATGAAGAAATTTTGATTTTAGGGGGTTGTTTCTCGTGTTTTCATGGCATTTTTTTTTTAATTTGAATTTTCGGTAGTTGAGGAGGGACCACACTGCCGCCATCAGATGGCGCTTCGACACCATCAACAACCGGCCTGAAACCTGCAAGTGATAAATTTATTTACGAAAGTTGCTCAAATTTGACAAATAAAAAATAAATAAAAAAATAGTATGAAATTAAAAAAAAAAAACGATGAAAGTGGCTAGAAATTGACAAATAAAACAACAAAAAACTATGAAATTCAAATAAAAAAAAAATTAAAAAACCATGAAAATATAAGAAAGAGCTACCCCCCCCTGTAATCAAAAATTTTTCACTTAAATCGAAAAATAAAAATGGCTGAGGATATATATATCCAAGAAATACATGGAAAGTACAAATTATAAAAAAAAAAGAAAATTCAAATTAAAAAAAAACATGCCATGAAAACACAAGAAACATCCCCCCCCCAAAATCAAAATTTCTTCATTTAAATCAAAAAATAAAGATGTCTGAGGATATATATACACACAAGAAATACATTGAAAGTAAAAATTATTAAAAAAAACAAGAAAATGGTATCAAATCCTATAATAATTCAAATTTAAAAAATAACTAATTCCATGATTAATGCAAAAACAAACATGGCGACCAAAAAGCAGGAAATCCAAAATCATCAAATTATTTAACTTTTGAGATTTCCAAATATGAATGGGCAAATTAAGTAGCTGTCAATTTATTTGTCAAATTTGAGCAACTTTCGTAAATAAATTTATTACTTGCAGGTTTCAGGCCGGTTGTTGATGGTGTCGCAGCACCATCTGATGGGAGCAGTATGGTCCCTCCTCAACTACCAAACATTCTAAACATTATTTTATTTTAAACATAAACATTTATAAGTACATCCATGCACATTTAAATAAGAAATATGTGGTGGATTTTATTTACAGGTAATTTTACAATCAATATAAATCACTAAAACTATAGTTATGTTGTGACCGATTTATTTTACTTGCTTGGTGGATATTGTAAGATTAAAAAAATAAATTTATTGCTGAATATTTTCTGTAAACTTTGAATGTGATTCTGTCTCAATATATATATTTAACTTATTTCAAAAATAAATTTGCCATATTAAATTTCTGTTGCAATACTATATAAATATATCACATATATATGACATGATTTTACATTATTGTTATTATTAAAATAAATTTTAAACCTGTCATAGATTATATTAAGCCGATAGAATTATTGTTACTATATATATATGATGTATTAAATAATTTTTTTTCGTTTTAAAAACAGAATTCAAATAAATATTTAATTATTTTTATAGGAAATGCTTATGTTAGAATATGAAAAGAGCTATTATTATCATTGCATATTCAGTTTAGTATTTTATTTTTCTATTTTGTAAAGTTCAAATTTTACCTTTTAAAATGTTTTTCATTTTAAAATTATATAGATATAATAAACATATCCATATTTCCCCATTCTTTTTAATTTCATAAAAATAAAAATATAATAAAAGACAAATTAAAATTATATTTGTAATAAATTATGTAAAACTTATCAATATATGATATAGACTGAAGGTTTAATTGTTAAAATAAAATATTGCAAATTTGACCAAAGGTGTCACTAGATAAAAGATAGGGAGGAATTAGGCCTGAATGAACATTGAAAGAGTTAAAAGTAATGTGATGACTTATTTTATGTAAATGAGGCATTTATTTATATAGCGCTATGTTTATAAATTGTAATAAACTAAAGATAAACCTTTCAAGCTAATGTACATGCACTTTTTATGAATGTTAATTATAATAAATGAATACTTTCATTTCCAACACAAGATAGTCTTTGCGAATGAATAAATGAATCCACTTATTCATTCAACCCAAATGCTTATATATGGGCAAATCTTAAGTACTGGATATGAAAGCATGAGGATAAATCAATCACTTTAAATTACTGTTTACTATGTCTGAATGAATGACATCAACGAAATTATTTATATAAATAAATAACATATGTTTAGTTTCATTTAAGAGTGACATTTTGTAAATTCTAGATAATTTCATTGATACCATTCATTCAGACATAGTAAACAGTAATTTAAAGTGATTGATTTATCCTCATGCTTTCATATCCAGTACTTAAGATTTGCCCATATATAAGCATTTGGGTTGAATAAATAAGTGGTTTCATTTATTCGTTCACAAAGATTTTATCTTGTGTTGGAAATGAAAGTATTCATTTATAATTATTAACATTCATAAAAAGTGCATGTACATTAGCTTGAAAGGCTAGTCTTTAGTTTATTACAAATTTATAAACATAGCACTATATAAATAAATGCCTCATTTACATATGTTTAGTTTCATTTAAGAGTGATGTTTTGTAAATTCTAGATAATTTCGTTGACGTCATTTATTCAGACATAGTAAACAGTAATTTCAAGTGATTGATTTATCCTCACACTTTCATATCCAGTACTTAAGATTTGCCCATATATAAGCATTTGGGTTGAATGAATAAGTGGATTCATTTATTTTTTCACAAAGATTTTATCTTGTGTTGGAAATGAGAGTATTCCTTTATTATTATTAACATTCATAAAAAGCACATGTACATTAGCTTGAAAGGCTAATATTTAATTTATGACTTATTTTAGTAAATGTGATCAATAGACAGATATTAATCACTGTAGATATAATTGAAATCATTTTCATCTTTTGACAGAATTATAATCTGTTGGGCTTATCTTCTTTCTATAGTTATATATTACATAAAAAACTATTACTAATATAATGATCGGAAATGTTACTAGTAATACCAATTCTACTGTCCAGGTTATCAAAGATGGTTTTGTACTATTATCTGAGTTTGTAGAATTATCTGTAAAATTTTTACTTACTAAAACAGATTTAGGACTTTGATAATAACATTCTTTTGAAAAGTCAAAATTTATGTCCATATTTGCAAAATCATTTCTGGAATCTGTTGCCACGTTGATAAACAAATGATGTGTCAAATTTCTATGATTAGGTTTTTTAAATACAATATTAGTGACATTTGATTTATCACAATTAATAAAAGGAGGACAATCATTATTTTCATCTTTGTTTCTAGGGCTGTAAAATAGTAACTCCCTTGGTGGTTTTTGTGTGTAGAAATGCATTTCTAAAATCTTTACATGAAGTTCATCAAACTTAATAGCTAAATTCCAACAATCAACAACTGAAACATTTAAACCAGAAGTAAATGCATATGTTATTAATTGAAGTAGAAGTAAGATGAAAACTCTTGGATCGAAATTCATTTTCTTCTAATGAAACGTAAGCACTTCCAACAGAGAGTATTTAAAAATGTGACTGTTGTTCACAATAGTCAATGAATTAGGCACTTTATCTAAAAAGAAAAAAAATCATCATTTTACATCTAACCAACATTCTATTACAATGTTAAAAAAAATTGCAAATATTAAAACAAAATTTAAATACTTTGTATTCACAGTTGTTTGAAAATAAGTTTGTGTTTGGTTTCTGTTTAGTGATTATGTAAAAGTGTATTCTTTGCATACAAGTGCTTATGGTAACTACAACTTGTTGGTAAAATTTTTAAAGCATTACCTTGGTCTGTCTTTCACACTCGATAATAAGAGCTAATTACTTATCAACTAAAAATAATTTGATTCTTAGGTTGTTTACTTGAGAAATCTATAAACTGAAAAAAGTATTCAATTTACATATAGTCAATAGTAAAGTATTATTAAAACAGGCAAATCTCTCTATATGTATTGCCACTCAGTACAACCAGAATAATCAAGGGATGCCAGAAGGCTTGTGCATAAAATTTACATCTAGTGCCTACTCATCCAATATTCCTAGACTAGTTTCTGGCTTGTGACCTTCATCAGTGAGTAGGCACTAGATGGGGATTTTATGCACAAGCCTTCTGCCATCTTTTGATTACTCTGGCTTACACTGAGAGGCGATACATATAGAAAGTTTTGCCTGTTTTAATGACAGTTAAGAGCAATCATAAGAAATTGTGATCATGTTATATTTATTGGCTTCAAAGTATTATTAACTCATGAACATTCGTTAACTTCTTCTATACTCTGTTTCTTTCTCATATATTGCAATTAAATAAATAAAATATTTTGTATGATACCTTTCAAACACCATTCTTTATTTGAATTCATTCCACTGTTTAATACAAAAATCTAAGTGAAACAAATATAAATTGAATCTATTTTATTTACAACTGATAAAAATACATTTGCTCACACTAAGTAAGTATTTTTTTATATCAATGTAGAGTTTAATTTGAACAAGTTGATAAAAATAGTCTGCAATGACTCTGCCCTGGAAACAAATTATAGATACATTTATTAAATTTCCAAAAACATCTTTTAAACGTGGATATTTATTTCAGTATATATTAACTATTTCTTTTTTAAAACTTATCGGACAGTGTTAATTTAAAAAAAAGTTTTTATTAGCATCTGCTATTATAGTATTGCATATAAATAATTTCAGTTAATATTCCATTCTTCGATATTTCCTTTGGTGTTTTTTTGCTAGTGAAAACACAAATAGAGGAATTTGAATCTTTAGATGATATCTAATTATTATTCATTTGATAATACAATCCAGGTGAATTAAATTATCTTACCTCTATGGTGATCAGCATAGCATTTATGATATCTTTTTCATTTTATAGGTAAAAATACGAAATGATGGGAGAGCTAATGGTTCCTCTTTCTATATTATCTCATCTTACTCACAGTGCATACTTCTTTGCTATATGTCCTGAATAAATATTTATAAAAATAAAGGTAAGATAAACACAGCATTGTATTTTACTGCTAAAATTATTTCTGTATCTATAGCAACATATATTGCAGTGTTTTCTCCTTTTTTAAATACTGGCTTGGGATAATGCAACTTTCTTCTAATTCTAAAAAAGTATTGTTATCATTCAATAATAATTTAAACAAAATATTTCATTTTTCAAATCTAATAAGTAAATGATTCACTATTTCCAGATTTATTCAAAACAATGAATATTTTTTTTATTAAATAGATGTCCTTTAATTGTTTCTTTTGTTTATCTATTTATCCACTATAAACTATAGATGGCCATGCTCATGTAGTATTATGTTTTGCTTCTTAGTGTTTAACAATTTAAAACAAAAGGAATCATTCTTCAAAATAAACTTTGACAAATATCTAATTTTTCATTGTTGGAATAAAAAAAATGTACATCTGAGAACTAATGAAATCGGTATTTCATTATCTAATCATGATTATACATTTTTTCATTATTACTTTAAATGAAAAAATAATACTTTATATTTAGTGAACAAATAAATAATACTCGAATTAATCCAAAAATAGCACAATGGAGTTTGTTAATTGTGACTTGACTTACATGTGTTATAAAGATATAAAAATGCATATTCAACATTAAAACTGATATTCAACATGAAATTATCTGTCCACCATGATATTTTCTTAATGATATTCCTCTAATAAAATATCAAGTTATTTCTTAAAAGATTCAGGATTTTATGTATTGCCACGCTATTCTTCTTTTGTTTTAGAATGCTAATTTGAAAGCATTTTTATAGTTCCAGAATGTTATGAATTACATACTCATAATAGTCAAATTGATTTGCTTGTAGAAATGTAACGTAATTGATAAATCCACTACATAAACTCTTATGATTTGAAATGGCTACAGCCCCCCCCATAATATTTATTAGTAACTACTGTATCAATTTTTTTACATACACCCATGTACACATTAAATGATGGGAAAATATGCCTTTTGAAGATCATAAAGCATTAGCTGAAATCATGTTGCAAATAGTAATTTAAATAATGTGTATAAATTATTAAGATCATTAGATTCAGATGGTTACACAATATAGATATTTATATTTGTTCACACATATGGGTATATATTATGACAATTTTGATATATATGTGTGTAGAATATAGGACCAGGAGAAGTTATATAAATATGTCAAAAGCAGAAAATAATTCAATCTGTCCTTTTCTTGAAATACAGGCAGCATTTTCTAAATCTGAAGAATACAATAACTATTCATAAAAGAGATAATCTGTGTTGGCATGATTAATTTCCACAGTGTAAAAGATGTTAACTTATCATTAATCTATATTTGGTACTGGTGTAAGCATGAATCTACATTGCTTATTTTCTTTGTCACTTTAAAATACTGTTTTGATGTCATAAAACAATACTGAGATGAATAGTCAATCAATTGTAAGTTCTTCAGTTTTGGAAAAGTTTGAAGATTGTTTGAGTTTAAAAAAGGAATGTCTTATAATTTATAAATTCAAAATGGCATCTAAAACCTATTCATTCTTACCACTGACAGGTCTTTTTTGGCAAACTGTTAGTATTACTTGTCTTTTCAATTTCTTTTTGGTTTTGAGAAAGTACAGTTAATTAGAATTTTTCAAGTCTTCCTTGAATTTCTTATATTGTAATATAATCTTCAATACTTTCTCTTCCTTTTTCCTTTTTTATTTTTGCTTTTATTATATAATATATAATAACAACATTTCACTCTTTTTACACATTAATGCAAAATAAGTCAAAACTGTAAAGAATAAATAAATATATTTTGTTTTAAAGTGTAAGAAGAGTGAAATGTTGTTATTCTATGCTTTGAATTTCTTTTTATAATATACCTAATCTTAACTTACAAAATCAATTGATGTAGAATTTCAAACAATCTTTTTTAATTTATAAATGGAAGATTGCTTTTGATTTTATTCTTATTATTTTTCTTTAAAATTTTTAAATGTCTTTTTATTTATTGGCTTTTCAAAAAGTGAAATATAGGATGTAAGGTAAGAGGGGGAATACAATGAATTCTGTCACAAATTTTGATAAAAATTGTCAACTACTGTTTAATACAAACTCCAAATCAAATTAAATAATCCAAATAAACATGAACTGTCTGGGTTTGAAACAGCAACAACAAATTAACAAGAGAAAAAGCTTTAAATGAAATCTTTTTTTATTTCTTTGAATTATCAATGACTACCCAGTAGTTGTCTTTTTTTTGACTTTGCAAAAATCCCAATAATAAAAGGAATCATCACTTTCATTTTGAACCAAGTAATTTATTGGCAGCTTGAATGGACAATGCAAAAGTACTCTACAGTCATCCATATTTTTCTTTTATTTATCATACACACAGGACGTCTCTAAATTAAGAACAGAAGGTTTTTTAAAATTAAAAAGTAAAAAATGATAATAAAACTATTTAAATAAGCACTTTCAATTGTAGTGTTTTCCCATTGCTTTTCAAATAAACACATTGTAAACAATATCAATGCAGAATAAAGAGCTTATTTTCAAATTAACTTCTAAGAAGGTAAAAAAAAAAAAGATTATTGTAGCACAGGGTGGAGAGAAAAATGCTTCCTTGTTTAGTTTTCTGTTGCATTTTTTAACTTTGTATGAATATAGATTTTAGGTAGTAAAAGTACCGAAGTCAGAATGTTAAATTCACTGATTGATTATCACAGAAATATTTGGTGACAGAAATGTAATGTTAAAGAAGCAAAGAGAAAATGAAATGTAGATAGCTTTATCATACTCTCAATTCATTATTCACTTACAAACTAATAATATAATATTGTTTATAAAATGCCTATCAAAGAATTAAAATAAAAAGATATAGAATTAGATGTTATAGCTTTATGTTTTTAGGTATTAACAATAAAGATCCATGTGGTAAATAAGTACAGAGCTACAAGTAAATAATAAAATAGAATGACATTCCACTATTGAACATATATGTTTACAATAATTAAAATGTTATAAAATATGTACATTGGCAATTGATTAAAAAGATGATTAAATAGATCACAGTATAGTATTTAATTAGCTTTTTAAAACATTAGGCTTAATAAAACATTAAATAGCAGAAATTAAAATGACATGGCAAGGCAGAGGTAGACTCAATTTGCATATAATGATAAACAATAAACTATAACAATTATTACATTAATAATATTCATCATACCTATAATACATCTCATATATATTTTCTAATTTCAAGTTCAGAATGTATACAATATTTTATGGTTTTCAAACAATTTTTGATAACAGAGAAATTATAGACCTCATTCATGATTGTTAACCTAAGTGTGAGTTCTTAAATGTAGAAATAAATATTAGTATGTAAAATAGAATACCCTAAACACTTAAATAAAAAGATTTTGTTTTAATCTCATTTGTAAATTTTACAGATAATGTTTGTAAAATAATGTAATAAATTTTAAAATATGTTAGTGCATAAGTGTATAACAACTATTCACTAACATATTCTAGCCATATGGCAATCAGAACATTATATAATCATATTATTGTACAATTTATTCATTTACTTATCCATTATCAAAATGTAATCACTATTTATTATTAATAAAGATTTTTGTTGAAAATAAAATATTAAACAATGAGAGATTATTTGCAAACTTTCACAAAATCAATAGTATGGGTGCCCTAATTTATGTTTTTAAACTCAAAGGAATAAATAACTAGTCAGGCTAAATTTTCAATCAATGATATCTTAACAAAAAATCAAAACTACACAAATGACTATTTCAAACACTAAAAAACTTGAGAACCATTGAACAATAGTTTATATGGAAGTGATTTTTTTCCAAACATATGTAAAACTGCCATAATAACAAACTAAATCACATATAATATGTAAATATTTGAAATACAGGCATTCTTCATATAGCTCCAGGTATATAAAGAATGCCTGTATTTCAAATATTTACACATTAAGCCTGTATCCTGCCCATCCTTATTCTATGTATTTCAATGGATAACATCCTATATATGAGGGGCCAGAGTGACTTGAGGCCAACATGGGCATGGTAATAATATTGGCATTGGCATGAGATTTGGGCTTTCCATCATCAGATTTTTAATGGTATGAATGGCGGAAGAGTTGGAGATTGGAGTAGACTGAAGCCTGTCCATTAAAGTATGAAGACTTGCTATCTCAATATAAACTGAGCACTGATTATATATGCATGTGGGAGATGATAACCTGGACCAACTGATGAGTGCTGGTTCAGCACAAAATACATATATTGGTGATTTCTACATGTGTGTGGTCATGTGCATCAGTGGCATGAGATAGTGTGGATAGTTGAAGGGTGCTTGAAAGTCTTTGTTCAAATCCCCTATATTTATATAATACTGTATATAAATAATATTTTTTCTATTTAATTTTTTGATTACAATAATCAAAAAAATTATATATCTGAGTACATTAAATAACCTTTGAATTTCATTCAATTTTTTTTATTAGCCATTGCATAGTCAAATATAAAACAAATAATTTAAAGAGGGTAGATGTTTTGTAGAATTATATTTTAATACAGTTCTCTGGATTGTGTGCTAAAAGTTCATTTAAATATGTGAGACTAAAAATCAATAGATATAATAAGCAAATAGTTTATCTCATGCTCAATAAATAATTTAGCATATATAAATATATTTTATAAATTACAATAGTTGATTCAATTAAATTTTCTAATACCAATATTACAGAAAGTGAAAGAAACAGGATGTGAAGGAACAGAGCCTCACATCTTATATTTAAAATCTGTACTTTGCAACAACTACATTTATGTGATCAAAGTAATTCAGCCATTAAATAAACCATACTGGCACTGGAAAACAATCTATATGAATGCCCTTAACTAGGCATATAGCACATATTTTGAAGTGAAGATCCCCATCCAGCTGCAGTAACAATCACAAACACCAATTTGTAATTCATCATTAAGGTGCTCTTTAACTTCTTGGTAAGTCAATCCCTTAATATAGTTTAGATGAACAACATACTTATCAATGTTAATTGAAAATATAATAAACTTTTATAAATAAGCAATGTTTAATAAAAATCATATTTATATTAAATCTTTAAAAAAAACTATTACAAAATATTTAATAAAAAATATTACAAAAATGACTGGCATTTTTGTATTCTAATATTAATACATGGTAATCATTAATTAACCTAAAAACAACTATTATAATAATGGAAAAGAAATTTTTTAGTGAAAGGGTGTTCCAGTAAATATATTTTCACTATAAAGATATCAAATATTTTAGAAAATTTAAATTTAGCTTTATTAAAATTTGTAAATTTATTTAGATAACATTAAAATGTTTTGCTTACTTTATATTAAAATCTTAAAATTGTTAAAACAATCAATTATTATATTAAAAGCCCAAAGTTTTTGTTTTCCACCAAAAGAATAGTTTTTCAGGCTGATGTATAATTCTCACATTGAAAAATCTTTCTGTAATTCACATTAACTCTTAAAATAAATTAATATATATGTGTGCTCTGTGCACAGATAATGAAGCTATTAATTGTCTGTGAAATTATTAAAATTTAGCACCAAGAGCATTCGGGACATATATATATATATAATAATTTATTTTAAGCATTAATGAAGTAAAATCTTAACTATAAACTCTTAGAAAAGTGAGCCTTTACAAAACTGGGTTCATCTGATGATGAAATAAAATCTTAGTCATAATATTTGCAAGTATGATATCAAAAGATAAAAAGATTTATTTAAAATTGAGTTAAATGATATAAGCAGCAATTATACATTGATTTCATTATTTTGGTTAGAGGCTTATATGAAGGTATGTACCTTTTATACCAAATACTTACATGAAACATCAGGAGATTAAAATCCTCTATTAATGGATAAGTGTATCATTTGAAAATCTGTAAAAAGAGTAAAATAAAGATTACAAATTTGAATGATTAAAAATTGACTAAAATAAATAATATAATGTGATTATTTTATGGAAATTAAAATGAAAAGAAGATAATTGAGAATATGATTTCAAAAAGATGAAAATTTATAATTAAAAGATAAAGATTGTGGATTTAATGTAATAATTTATCAAACATTAATACTAAAAGGTCAGTAAATATCTATGGCAATAAAATAAAAATAAGAATTATATGAAAAAAATGGGAATAAAAATGTGTATTATGCAATACAACACTGTTGTATTATGCCGTATATATAAAAATGGGAATAAATTCAAATCGGTTGTAATGTGATATCCGGGCGTGGCCGCTTCACGGTGCTAATTATGTGTAAAAACACATAAAAATGCCATTTGCATGGTTGTTAATTAAGAGTAATACAACACTGTTGTATATATACATGTAATACAACTCTTTCGTTGTATTGCCTATTTATGCCACTGTATGGCATTCCAAGGTAGTCCATTTTGCGATAGTGTAGGGTATTTTGCACAATTGAATATTGTCTATCGTATGCTGTTACAGTGTTTATATTTCAAGTGTACCTAATTTTTTAAATATAGAATTCTTTTTTTTATTTGTATATAAATGATGTGGTGTAAATTATTAATAATTTAAAGACAGTCAAAATCCTTCTGTCCACAAATTTAAATGTTTAAAACAGTGGCAAAGAGTAGGTCCCAACATGATTTCCAAAACATAATGTGTAAAATCATGTTTCCCATAAGTCAATATACGAGACAAGTAGAAATGGCTGAACAAAACATTCCTATGTATAAATTGTCCAACTTGTCAACCACAGATTCTGACGCTGTATCATTTTTCCAAAATAAAATGTTTTACCAAATGAGAAGTGCTGCGAGTGTGGGGAAAAAATGAAATTGTATAATTCAAAAAATATATGGCAATTTCGATGCTCATCATGTCATGTACGATGTTCTATTCAAAAGAGAACTTGGTTGGAAGGCTCCAGGATAACATTTTGCAAAGTGCTTCATCTCATCTATTACTGGAGTCGCGATCAATTACCACAGGAAGTCATACATTCAGAGATGGGTATTAGCAAAAGTGCAGTTGTGGAATGGACCATTGGACTATGAGAGTTAAGTTGTGAAAGTCTCTCATCCCAACCTTTCCATCAAATAGGTGGGTTGGGTTTAATCATTGAGGTCAATGAAATGATGTTCACCTGCAGAAAAAATCACCAGGTAAGGATACTTCTACAACAGTGGATATGTTGTGGGATGTGTAGGGAGAGTGGAGAATGCTTCATGTCCCCTGTTGCTTCCCGCTCTGCATCTACAGCTGGAGGCCATCAAAGACAACATTAACCCTGGAATGACCATCTTCTCTGACTGTTGGAGGGGATACAAAAGTAGGGACCTTGAAGCTTCCGGTTTTAAACATCTTACTGTCAATCACCGCTACAACTTTGTAGATCCTACAACAGGTGCTCATACCCAAAATGTGGAGTGACTTTGGGGCCTCTTGAAGTGGCGAAACAAGAAACAATGCAGAACTTCCAGGAAATTGCTTCCAAATTACCTGACAGAGTTTATGTGGTAAGGTCTGCACAAAAATGAAGATCCATTCTTGTGCATTCTGTCCAAGATGGCTTTCAATACCCAACCTATGCCAATATACTGTTGTTTTTTTATGATACCAAAACAAATCAAAGTGAATGAAGCTAGAATCTGTGATCAACGTTGTGTTTTAAAAAAAAAAGTTTGTTTTTTTATTAACGTTACTATATGTCAAAAAAAAAAGGCGCTCAATGTTGTATTTAAAAAAGACATTGTTTTTGCATGTTGTTCGACAAAATTTGATTTGAGGGGGGGGGGTAATTTGTTGTTTTTATGAATTTGAAAAAGAAAATTTTTTTTCAACAAAAAATATTGGAAACCCGGTGGCATTGCTGTTACTTAATGTATATAAACAAAAACAAGTGATCACAATTTGTTTTCAAAGAAAGATCTTTTTCTTTTTATTAATTGTAGTCTACTTTTGTTTGTCAAAATTAAATGTAAAAAAAAAAATAGAGGCAATCAAAAGACAACCAAAATATTTCTTGTGTTTTTTCTTGTTTGTATTTGAACAAAATTTTATTTTTAAAAAAAGAATTTGTTATTGTTTTTATTAAAAATATAGGTAGTTGGGGAATATCTGTCCTGCCACTGCTAGAGACGTCATTTCTGCAAAAATTGCAGAAATATTCTGAGTAGGGGCCCAAAAGCAGATGACACAAAGTTCCAGCCGCTAGATGGTTCTGTTCACCATGTGTATGCACAGAAACATGCCAAGTAGCAGCCAGCACT
Organism: Epiperipatus broadwayi; assembly: GCA_028023455.1. Classification (NCBI taxonomy): domain Eukaryota; kingdom Metazoa; phylum Onychophora; class Udeonychophora; order Euonychophora; family Peripatidae; genus Epiperipatus; species Epiperipatus broadwayi. The sequence goes on along the minus strand of JAQFVV010008675.1, from coordinate 114 downwards.
ACTGCCCACTTGGTGCCACTGTTAGCCATAGGTAAACTGATACAGCTTACATCGTCTGCTAAACAGCAAGTAACCAGCAATCTAGCCCATTACATGGCGCTGTTTCTCCATGCT
>JAQFVV010008674.1:0-25242 GCA_028023455.1 Epiperipatus broadwayi | reverse complement strand
TATTTATACCGGTACAATATATATATATATATAGTTCTTACAGTTTAAAAGTCCTTCCTTAATAGTTGCTTGTAATATGGATCCAGTGTTAATTCCCATGATGTCCTGGGGACACCGGTATGCTGCTGGCCATTCTATTGGTATTTATCTGGAGGCCCTTTACTGTAGCTGGTATAGTTCTTTGCAGGATTTTATTGCAGGAACCTGATGTCCTGGTGTCCACAATATAGGAAAACAATATTTCATTCTTCTTTTATAAAAATTGAAAAACTGAAGGGATTGAAAGGCATCTTTTCAATCCCTTCTCCTTCAACTCTCCCAGACTTAACACATATAGAACACACAGTAATTTATTTCCAATATTTTACTTTTTATATTAAAATTGCAGATTGACTGGACATGACATGATGATGATAATGGTGATCCTTTCAGTTGACTGGACATGACATGATGATGATGATCCTTTCACTGTGGTCCATTTCCTGAGGGATTTTTTATTGGCTATTCTGTTCTTATTGTTTTTCTCTCCTATCTGACCTTTTATTATAAATTTTGAGATGCCCAAGAGCTAGTTTACTTAAGACTAATTAAAAATAATTATTTCCATTTTTTTAGCCTTTTACACAATAGTAAGTAATTAAATTTTGTACATTCTTAAAGATATATTTTTATCTTTAAATCCTTAAGCTTTTGTTGAAAATTTAGTTTTAAAATACTTTTTTTTAAATAAAGTTTTTTTTAATAATTTTCCATCTGTGCAATTTTATACATATATGAGTTTAGATAACTTTTAATTTTCAATTTTTAATTCTTAAAAAAGTTTTTATTTGTGAACTTTTTATTTTTAATTTCTAATTTTACTTATTATAATAATGTAACAGCGTGCATGCCCGTTAATATATATATATATATATATATATATATAATATATATATATATAAAGACTTACTATATATATATATATATATATATATATTAAGTCTTTATAAAGAAATTAAGATTCATAAAAGTAAAAGTAAAAATAAATATTTTAGCTTAGATTTTTACATCCAAGAAAGTAATAAGAATCAAAAGCAAGTGTTTGATGATGCCTATCACTTTTGTTATAAGTGTAAAAAATCAGAAGAAAGATTGAAGAGATAATTCTGATAAATCATTTTTAATTTCAGGACAACAATTTTATGAGAATTTCTGTTAAAGCTAAATGTAAATGGCAATTAATTTGAATTGTGGATAATTATATATGTATGTTTATGTCTTTGTTTTGTATCTAATTTTTGCTTGAGAGGATCAAGCTGTTTAATAGATGAAACCATGTTTGGATTGAAGTAAATTTTGTAAAATATGATTTTACTTAGCATATCGATTATCTTCATTGTAATAGAAGACGTAAAAAAATCAAAGGTGACTTTGTTGTTTTTTAAATGATTAGATTCTCAACCTTAAATTGACAGGGATATCACTGCATTTATTGTTAATCTAGGTATTAAAGTTAATGTTTTTAAAGATAGCTATATCCATATCATTGCTTTATCTGATGAAGCACCAAAGTCAAAAACTGTTAGGTAATCTTTACATTATTCTTTTCTTTTGCTTTTACCATAGCTGCGATTTAAATGTTAGTGCTAATAAAACACTAAATGAATTATGTACGATTTTTGTTATAAAAATGGGTATAAAATATTTATAGTGACACTAAGAGACAGAAGTAGAATTTTTTTCATCTGAGGTCAAATTATGTATATGTTTGTACACATGTCTTTAATAATGGAAAATAACATGTAGCATATATTTTTATAAACCTGTTTACTTACATTTATATGTACTTTGTTAATCACTTTTTATCTAACCCTCTAAAAAAGATTAGTATCTTTCATAATAGCAGCTCTACATTTTCTTTATCTTCAGCACAATATTTCTAATAAAATTTTCAATTTTATACATTTTTAGAAATGAAAAATATTTATAACAAAAATGAAAAAGAGGGAGGGATCAGCCTTCCTCATAAAATGTTTGCTCATGTTCTTTATAAAATACCCTTTAAAAAGGCTATTTTTCATCTGCTTCACACACCAAACCCAAAAATGTCGTTTGCTTTTAATAGCAATTTCAAAAGCTTATTCTCATATGTGACTGTATTATGATCACAAAATGACAAAAGCATCTTACAGAAAATTTTTCCTAATGTTTTTTATATTATTAGAAATCATTGTTTTATTTCCATATAATAATTTAACAAAAAAATTCTTATATAGTAAAAAATTATTTATAATCATTTATGTACTGATTAAAAGAATGTTTTTGAAATTATCACTGGTTGTAAAACAGAGCTACTTAATCTACATTTATAATAGTTAGAATGTATAATTAAAACTGGGATGGTAAGAGAAACTTTCACATATATAACCGAAAATATAGTAACTACGTTGTTTCATGCATTGAAACGGATTGTTAATTTTGATTCGTAATAGTAGAGAACAATCGCTAATTTTTTTTATAATAACTATCAGAATTTGTGTTTCATCTTCAGAAAGTTCATCAAAATGCCTATTGATATAATTTTAGATTTGTCATTAAACATTATATTTTTAACAGTGCAACTGTTATCATTATCATAAAATTATTTTGTTTCATAATTACATTTCATTGGCATTCATGTCACATGGATATATTTGGTGCAGTAATTAACTTCCAGTAAACATATATGCTAAATGATTATTTTATTTTGTTTAATTTTGGTTTTTATTACTACATTTTTAACCTCAATTCTATTATATATCAATTACCAGTACAGCTTCTAAAACATTATGTCTTTATGCATGCCCTAAATACTTGATAGTGGTGATAAAGTATTAAGTAAACGAATCTTTACACCAATGTTGACAGTGACAGGTGAGTGAAGATTATTTTAAAAGAAGGGTGATCTGAATTTTTGAGATGATCAATGGATGCTGTTCACTTGAGTAAAAATGAGCGACTCTTTGACAAAAACACAAAACGATTAAATATATGGAGATCACAACTAGTATTAAATGCTAACCAAATGTCCACTTGGGGAAGAATTTGGTGTAATGGAGAAACATAAAATTGTCAACATGGTCTACATAGTAAAATAGAATGATCTCAATATGTGCTAGTGAATGACTACAATATTGTGAGATAAAATGGGACATGTATTTTTTAAAAAATAATACAAACAAGTTAATTAAAAAAGTGATACAATTAATTTTATTGAATCATTTATATCTCTTTACTAAAATTCCCTGTTTTAAATTTTTTAAATGTAGCATATTATGTGTAATTATTGCACTTCAGAATCCAATTTAACTTTTCTCACTAAAAATATCAAGCTATTTAAACTTGTAAATAAATAATCATTCATGATTAGGTTATGAATTTATTTATTTCATCACCAGTTTAAAATAGGCAAAGTTATTTGAATATTTATTCCTATGGAAAATTCTTTACAGATTATTCTCACACCATTAAAATATATTTCAATAGCCTATAAAAGAATATATTTTGTTATGGTTAGAAATTTATCCTCACTTTTGTGATATTTTTATAAGTAATTTTCAGTCATGATTCAATATATATGTATATATAATGTTTTTACAGTTTTATAATGTATATAAAATAATATTTTTGGGTACAAACCGTATATTATTTTGCATTGCAATCCGATATTTCATCGGACTAGCAACCGCCATTATCAAGGTTAACTTTTAAAAGAACAATCGTTAGATCTCAAAGAATAATATGACCCAGTGCAATATGAGAGGTGAGATTCAACTTGAAGTAGTTCAGCATTCACAATATGAGGCTTATAAAATGTTTATTTCCCTCAGTTTTTTCACCTATTAATTTCAAGTTAATATTAGATAAAATGAGAGGTTTCCACATAGCTGGAATAGGTTGTGCTTTGTCAGCTCTATTTAAACCAGTAAGTCTCTTTAATATTTCAATTGACTCTTTCATGGTTCTTAAATCATATCTTTCCAAATTAGCAAGTATTTTTGTATTGTCAAAATCAGGTTTGTGACCAATTTTTAAAAAATGGGAAGTAAAAACTAATGTGCTAATTTTTTGATTAAAATGATTTCTATGTTACTTAATTCTGACATTTATTCATCTATTAGAATGACCCACATAGCTTCTTGAGCACTGCAAACATGGATTTTCTTAAACTCATTGGTATTCCAAAAATATTCTGTCTTTAAGTTTATATAAAAAATCACCAATTTTTTTGCCAGTAGAAAAAGTAATCTTTATATTAAAACAAGATAGTCTTCTACTGATTTTATCAGTAACCCCTATAATGTAAGGTAAAATTACTCTATTAAAAGAGGAATTGTCAATTCTATCCTCTTTTTTTTTCTAGTATTAATGTTATGTAATGCCTTACATATGATGTTTTTATTGTAATTATTAGAAAGTAGAATATTTTTGTAAGTTCTATTTCTTGAGTAAGATGTTCTTTATCAGATAAATTATGAGCTCTACTCAAAAGATTTTTTGCTACATAAAATGTTTTTGTGCAGGATGATGATGAGAATTAAAATCAAGATATCTGTTTGTATGGGTAGATTTTCTGTAAACTGATATTGATAATGCTTCATCACATTTTCTTGCAATTAAAACATCTAGAAAAGAACGTGATCGGTTACTTTTCACATCTATAGTGAATTTAATATTTGGATGCCAATTATTTATAAAAACGAAAAGAATTTAAGGCATCAATGCCATGAGGCCATATGACAAATGTATCGTCCACATATCTAAGCCAGCTAGAAGGTTTTTTAATAGCTGCACATAATACTTGACTTTGAAAATTATTCATGAAAAGATCAGCAATTATGGGTGACAGTGGAGATCCCATAGAAAGTCCTTTAATTTGTTCAAACTTTTGAGAATTATAAACAAAAAATGTATTTTCAAGGCAATGTTTGCTAATGGAATAATAAAATCAGGTAAATCATCGTATTGTGCTATTATACTTAATGCTTCTTTAACAGGAATATTAGTAAACATAGAGGAAACATCAAAACTAACCAATAAATCAGTTTCAGTCAGTTTTAAGTTTTCAATTATAGAAATAAAATGACTTGAATTTTTAATTCTTGATGGAATCCTGTCTGTCAATTGTTGTAAGCATTGGGCTAAATATCGAGCCAAAGCATGTGTGGGAGAATCTATAGCACACACAATAGGTTGCAATGGTATCTCAGGTTTATAAATTTTAGGCAAACCATAAAATTTAGGATATAATGAAGAACCTTCTCTTGGAGAAATTTTAATTTTTATATCTTCATTTATACTAGAACGTTTGATTAGACATTTTGTCTTTTTCTCTAAATATGTCAGAGGATCTCTAATAATCTTTTTATAAGTTCCATCATTTAATAAATCTACAATTTTATTATTATAATCTAAACGATTAAGTACAACCGTCGAATTCCATTTATCTGCTGGAATAACCACAATAGAATCATCTTTTTTTAAATTTTGAAGTGCAATAAATTCTCCTTTAGATAAATTATTTTTGGTGGTTTCATATTTTTTAAGACATCACAAACTTCAAATCTAATAAGATCAGCTGTGTGTAAGTTTATATTTTAAGGAAGATTCTATATTGCATATAATCAACTGAAACACGTTTAGGAGCCAGTGCATAATTAAAAGCTTTCGCCAACAGAGAAATTTCATCAGAAGAAAGTTGACGATGAGATAATTTTTTTGCATGTGAATCACTCACAGTATTATTAGTAAATTGTTTTTCCTTTCTACTTATTAATAAAGCATTTTTTTTTGTTTCAAAGTTTTAAATTCCGAGTCTTTAATGGATCTAAAATAAACAATTTTATCAAAAATAGACCAAAGAACGGGGTGGATAATATTGCTTAACGTTATACGTTCTCTCAGTAAAAAAAAAAACAAAAAAAAAAAAACAATCAATATAGTTTAACTTTCTCCTAATATACAGAATAAAAGAAATCAAAAATTTTCTACTCACCACCTGTAGAATGTTTCTTATTTTAAAAGAGTTGGAAGGAAATTTCAATCTGCAGCATTTTGGAACTTCAACGAATTAGAAATGTAAGATCGCACAACTTTTCTTTCTTCACGCAAGATTTTTCGAAAGTTCTTAAACGATAAAACATTTTCTCCCCATAAAGATTAATAATATTATATTTAATGTTTTCAGGTTATATGATGTAGATAAAATAATATTTTTTGAGTACGAACCGTGTATTATTTTGCATTACAATCCGATATTTCGACGGACTAGCAACTGCCATTATAAAGGTTTTAAGTTACCAAATATTTAATAAATATTTAATCTTTAAAATATTTATTTTCACTATTATATTTTTATAAATAAATATACCATATTTATTAAATATATCTTTATATATCATGTTCCCATTCCTTTTACTTTCAAAACCTCAAATATTATAACATACTCCATTAACTTCTAAGCATTATAATAAAATCTATTTTGAACAAGGGAACGAAAATTATTTACTCAGTAAGTCATGCACATACACATTTAAAGTAACACTGTAATCAGTTAATAAAAATGATAGAAGAAAATATTATTCACTTTAATAATTTATTTTTAAACTATTTAATTAACAATATATATTTAACTTGAATGGACTTATAATATTATACACTACCTCCCCTTAGCAATAAGTTAATTATAACTTGAATTAAAATATTACTCATAATGGTAAAAAAAAAATCATATAGTTGTCCCAGAGATAATTCTATCATGCAGTTGTTGGGTAGTTTGACTTAAATTTGCAGTATTTTTATATTTATTTATTGTAAGAAACTCATCCAAATAGTTGATAATTACATTATTTCATTATGTTTATTAATTCAAGTTGTTTTATAAATATTTCTGTAGCAAACACAAATGCTCCTTTGTCTTAGTTATTGCACATGGATATGAATTTAGTATTTGATAAATTTATGTAATGACCAGTGTTCAAAATATGAACTGAGAGCTGAAGATGTTGAGCATTTTTTCACTGAATTAGTGTACTCATATCATTAGCACTTATAATTGATCCTTACTATGTATGTAGTTGGGCACATGCTATATGGGATTTCACAGAATCTTTGACCTTCCAGAGGGATGATATTCTTAGAATTGATCAAAATATTATTAATCTTTTTCTTAGTATAGAATGTTGTTTTATGTTATAGCATCTCAATACCTATCCATTCTTATCTGTAGTTTTTTTTTCTTTAAGGAATGCATATTCTAGTAAAAGGATTGGATACTTTCTCTTTAGTGAGTTATTGTTTTGTAGATTTCTTTTTTTATTGTGATGATATTGTAACTGTTTATTAATAAATGTCACATATGTGTTGATCTCTTTTTTTTTAATGCAGATGTATCTGGAAGTAAAAATGCCTTTGCAAAAATACTTAGCAGCAGAGAAGATTTGGGATGGAGCATGGTGGGATGATGCCTTTAAGTATCTATCAATGTGTGTATATTTTCCATGTATAGATGACGATAGAGTTTCATTCCTTGTTTTAGAAACAAGGACATCAAGAAAAGAGTTTGATAAATTTCTTCTTGCAAATGAATATAAAAATACTGCCAAATTTACATCAAACTATTTAACAACCATGTTATATAATTATCTCTACTATAACCATGTGATTATTTATTTTTATCCACTTGAGGGCATCATCAAAATGTATTTTTTATATACTTTAATTTCGTTTTATTAAACATGGTTGCTCCCTAAATCATAATTTATAAAACAAATGTTTTAAATTAGTTGAACACCAATCTAGTTCACTTCTCCATTCTTAAACTATGCAAAAATTAAAAGATTTCCTTTGATGGGAATATTAAAGTTGAGTTTGTTACTTTAAGTGAGTCATTATTTAGAAATGTTTAAAGTTTAACACTAATTCTAAATAAAATGTTAAATAAAGAAACTTAATATGGAATTACTTATCAAAATACAAAAATTAAAATTATAGTACATTTTATAAATGACACATTAATTATTTTTATATATATCTGACAGCTTTATAGATAATTAGTTGAATTAGAACTTGTGGTTTTTTGAAAAGGAAAACAAAACATTATTTGCGTCAAATTGTTCCAATATAAAGTAAAATGTATTTAATAATCTTTCACTCATTAAGCATGATATAAGCTATTATGAATAATAAAATATATATTCTGAAAAATATATTTAAAAAGTTTACAGATATTTAATTGCTAAAAGATTATCTAATTCATATAAATATTTGTTGTATTTTGTACATAATTAATGTAATAGCAGTTAAGCATTGGTGGTCAAAAGGTCAGTGACAGCTGCTTTACAAGCAGTTGTCCCAAGTTAACGGGTTTGCTTCCCAGCTGAAGCTATGACACATGAGAAAATTAATGTAATAGCAATGATCAGCTATTAGTAATGATAAATAATAGTCACTATTACAGAAAAATTTCAGTTGACGATATCGATTTTAATCGTTTTCTTCACTAACTGAAATTGAATAGTTTTATCAACAGGTTGCGGAAATCTGCATCCCTATTCAATACTATGAACTATCATTTACAGAAATTATTGTATCTCATGGAAGATTGTTGCAACAATACTTTATATAGAAAGTGAAAAACAATTATAATAATTAAAACATGCAACTAATTTAGATGCCATAATACGTTGGATAATTTCCATCATCTATTCAGTAAATGTTGAATGTATCAAAAATTTTAAATTTTACAAATACAAACAACTTGTTAGTAATAACATACAAATAGACAACACAGGTTAGTAATGACACAACATTTGGAGTAGTAGTATTTCTCCACTTTTCTTCAGATGTTGCTGACCTGACTAGTGACAGTATTAGCATAGGAGTGAAACTCACACATTTAGATCCTCCAATATTGAATTTAAGGCAAATGCTCTAACCAACTGAGCTAAACTCAATATTTGAGGATCTAAAGATGTGAGTTCAACTCATATTCGAATACAGAATACCTCAGTTGGTTGGAGCATTTTTTTTTAAATTCAATATTCAAGAATCTAAAGGTGTGAGTTCATCTCCTATGCTAATACTGTTACTGGTCAGGCCAGCAACACATGAAAAAGAGTAGAGAATAATACTATTTAAAATATTGTCTCTTTACTAACCTATGTTGTCTATCATTCAATATTTACTGATATATGATGGGAATAGTCCAACATCTCATCACATCTAATAATCATCATCACAAATTTAAAGAAAAATGTTTGCAACTAAATTTTGGTACCATTAGAAAGATTAATCTGTATAATATATATATAAAATAAATAAAAATATCCGTTAATTAAAAATAATATTGTAATTATAATTGAAATAATATTTTTTAAACGGTTTATAAACAATTCAAACAATCTTTAAATCCGCAGAAGTACTTTCGGTTATTTTCAAACCTGCCTCAACTGCTATTAAATTCAAAAACTAAAAGCGGAAGCAAACGTCATCAATTCAAATTCCACGAATCTCGTATTTTAATGTTAGAAGCTTGTCGATTTATCAAATGTGTTTTATTCCTGTTTATGAAAATTGCCTCTTTAATTTTTCTTTTACTATGGTTTCTCTCTTCATGAAGAATTTTCACATTTTCAAAATTAAATTTAAATTTATGTTTACATGTTTTTTCATGATCAAAGAAAACTGAAGAAGATATTAAATCACCATAAAATAATGGTGATTTAATATCTTCTTCAGTTTTCTTTGATCATGAAAAAACATGTAAACATAAATTTAAATTTAATTTTGAAAATGTGAAAATTCTTCATGAAGAGAGAAACCATAGTAAAAGAAAAATTAAAGAGGCAATTTTTATAAACAGGAATAAAACACATTTGATAAATCGACAAGCTTCTAACATTAAAATACAAGATTCGTGGAATTTGAATTGATGACGTTTGCTTCCGCTTTTAGTTTTTGAATTTAATAGCAGTTGAGGCAGGTTTGAAAGTAACCGAAAATACTTCTGCGGATTTAAAGATTGTTTGAATTGTTTATAAACCGTTTAAAAATATTATTTCAATTATAATTATATATATATAGTTTAAATATAGATAAAATATGCTGAAAATATTTTGTTTTTAATAGTAAACTTTATATATAATCTAATAAATTTAGTATATAACAAATACTTTGCCCTTCATATGTATTCATTTGACTCAACCATATTCAGTAGTAATAAAAATAAATATCACATTAGAAACATACTTTACAACCAGTGCATTAACTCATATGCTTATAACAATCAATAAATTTACCATTTAGCTAATATTAGCTGAATATTCATTTTCTCAACTAATATATAAATACTAAATTGGCTTCTGTGAATTATGTGAAAAAATATTACCCTTTCTTGTAATAAGAAATTTATTTATATTTTGCCAATGAAGCCATTTTTGTTAATTTCTTATTAATATTGAAATATCTTTCTTTTTCCTGAGCTTATTAATACAAAGAGTAGTTTAAAAAATTATAAAAAAAAAAACTTTATAATTCTATCTTCTTTATTAAATATTAAGGTTGTTCATCTTGTGGTAATCATATTTAAAATGTTAACAAGTAATATTGCACTCATTATATCTAAGATTATAACCAAATAATATTTTAATACCAGTTACATTTTATAATTATTGTTTATTTTAAAATTCAGATCTTTTTTAGTGAAAAAATCTCTTCAAATCATTTATGTCACATTTAATGCATAAATGCATTGAAAAATAATGATTACCATAAAGTAACCCCCACGAAAATGTATTGTAACACTGAGTCAGCATATGTATAAAAGATTTATCTATACTTTATTTTGAATGGTGATATTGTAACACCAATTAGTCTATATTTTAGTTTTCATTATTATTTACAGATGGCAGGAGAAATTAAAACATAAGGAAGCTTTAAAGAACACATGTTAGCCAAGAATTGTAACTGGGGATTTATTGTATTATTAAAAAAAAATGGTAAGTTTTTTTTATATATTTATTTAATTTAATTTTAAAAATATTGTTATTAATTTGATTTATAATATAATTATACAGTGACGTATAATTTATGATTAATATCAAACATATTAATGTATCCCAGAAAAAAAAAGATTCTTATAAGAATTCATTGATCATCCGGGGAGTTAGAACAGAAAGTGGTATTGCTAGAAAAATTATGACCTCAGACATAGCCACCCCATAAACTTCAAACTGTTAATTTCTTTGTTCTCATGCATTTACATTATTTTTTTAATTATTATTGCATTTACATTATTTTTGTAATTATTTATCTCATAAAACACTTAATAAGCTTCCCACTATAAGTTCAGAAATATATTATTTTTTAATGTATAAAAATTTTTAGCACACTAATTAATTGGTCTGTTTGTTATTGGGCTAATTAACTGAAAGAAAAACGTAATCACCTTAACGCTGCATTAATTATAATATCTCAAAGCATCTTATAAACACCCTTTCTTCATTTGATGAAGTAGCAATATATTTAATATCAAATTTATGACTATTTTGTTAAATGGACATATTTATAAAACTCGTTCTCATTATTTATTGATTGTTTTATTTTAATGGATCGTATATTGACAGGATCATGAGAAAAATGTGAGGTCTTATGTGGAGATGTATTTATATTTCATATAAATACTTGCATGGAAACTGCCTTGTAAAAAAGAAAAATATTACTAACAATATATTGTTTTTTTTTTTTTATCATTTACAATATATTGTTGTTGTTTTCTTGATCTTTTGTAATATATTTATTCATAGAAAGCTATATTTTATGAATATGGAAAATATGCAAATTTCTGTATATTAAATTCAAGTGTGTATGCTTATTCTAATTTATGATAAGTCTTCTGTGTTAAGCTATAACCGCTCGAATAAACAAAAAGAATGTTTTATCCACACACGCACGTAAGGTTTATTCTTTTTTTTAGTTTTTATTATAATATACATACATATGTTATGTTCTTAAACATGTATGTGTAACTTACACCTCTGATTTTTTTTTCAAACACTTTTTTTGTTAATTACTAAAAAAGTCTCAGCCACAATTGAAATAAATATACTTCTACAAACTTTTTTTTTTTGAGAATTAATCGTTGATTTTAAAACAAACGATTTGCAAGAATGTCAATGAAATGTTTAAAAACATGCAAAATCTTACGACATTGCTAACTTAAAAACCTTGATCTGTTTACGTGAAAGACAAATGGCTGGAATAAACATGTGAACTGTGATCTTTAGTTTAAAACACAAAAATAATTTTAATGGTGTTTTGCTTCTACAACAACAACAAGTAAAAAGATTATTCTTTAAAATATTAAAATAAAATAAAAAAAATAAGTCAAAAGTGTTGGAAATTAATAAAAACTACAAATTAACTTGAATAACAATATTCAACTTTAAAGAAAAACACCCCGCCCCCTGTACATAAAAAGATAATCATTTAATTAATTATAATTTTAAAATAAATAAAATTTCTATAACACTTAAGAAAAAGTTATCATTAATATGAATACAAATATAATTAATACAAATTTTTTAATTTAGCTATTAGACAAAGTAAAAATAATAGCAAAACCTTGAACATAATATTTTTGCTGAATAATTTGTCGCAAACAATTTGTAAGCCTTCTAAACAACATGAGAGTTATTAGGAAAGATTAAATTGTGAGGTTTTCCAATAATACCAAGTTACATTTATAATAAAAAATATATTTATTGAAATACTACATAACAGTCTTAAATTAAGAACTTTATGCACTACTCTCTATTTGAACAACATATAAAGAGAAATAACAAAATATTTCCCAAAACGTTTTGAATATTCACTTGAACAAAATTTTATGGATACTTCCATTTTAGAATGATTTTTTTTGATACACTAAAAAATTAAAATTAACTCATTAAGACATTCAATAACTTGAGTTATTATTAATAACTCAAATTTATTAATGTATTATCATTTAGTGCTTTAACTTAAAAAAAGAATACTTTAGTATTAACTAAGCTATGACATACTACACAACCCACCAGTAGATATCATCGACAAAATAGCAAAACAATATCATGGTAACTGAAACATTGGCATGACTAATCAATAGGAGTAATCAAGGTGTCATCTTTGAGATTTACAATACTTGGGTGAATTCTGGATAAATATCTGTCTTTTACCTGCTTGTGTTGACCAAGTAAGAGGCATTTTTTACCATGTCTGATCCACCATTTTTAATATCTTGTAAGAATTGAATATTTTGATTGCTTATTTTATATTTTGATCGCTGAACTATTACTGATTTATTGCAGATTTTATTCCTAATTATTTCTGATTTTATTACTAATTTATCAAATTTTATTGCTAATTAATCACTGAACTATTACTGATGTATTGCTAATTTTATTACTAATTTATCACATTTTATTACTAATTAACTGCTGAACAGTCACTGATTTTATTACTAATTTTTCAAATTTTATTACTAAGTTATCAAATTTTGTTACTAATTACCATTTATTACTAATTAACCAAAATATCTGGGGAAAAAAAAAGGAAAAGAAAGATATTATGTTATGGTACTTACCAGTTAGATTTATATATAGTTGGTCTAGATAATTGACATCATTTTTTTTGTGAAGTTCAATTACAAATTGTGAATATAACAGTGGTTGATTGGAATAACTATCTCTGCTATTTTGCAACATATAAGAGAATTCAATCTGCTTCAGTGATTTCTATTTGTAAATAGAATTCATTTGGTATTTTATTTCTTACAATTTTTATAAAACATACTTTTATACCTTTTTTTGAAAGAAATAAAAAAAAAGTAGTTTGTAACGCCACCATTTCTCCCTTTTCAGTATCGCAGTATCTCAGAAAGGCAGTTATTTATAGTTAATATTTGACAACAATTTACTGCCTTTTTTAAAATGTAAATAATTACTTAAATACCACTAAAAATTATAATGATTATTTGTAATATTTATTTTTGATAATATTTTAGTCAAATAAAGTATTACTTATTTTTTAAAAAAAGTAGTTTGTAACGCTGCCATTTCTCTGTTTTCAGTAATGCAGTATTAGTTAAATACCATTAAAAACTTTATTGATTATTTATAATATTTATTTTTGATATTTTAGTGAAATAAATTATTACTTATTATTTCATTTCTTAGTGGAGTAAATTGTTATTTCTTATTTCATTTCTTTGGTCAGGGCCAAATGATTAGTCAAATATCGTTAAAAATTGTAATGATTATTTCATTTCTTTGTTTATGGGCCAAATTATTAGTTAAATATCATTAAAAATTCAAATGATTATTTATAATATTTATTTTTGATAATTTTTTATCGTAGTAAATTATTAGTTATTATTTCATTTGTTTGTTTCAGGGCATGGAACAGCCAACATGGCGATGTTCCACATCTCCTTCTTTGGAATTAACTGTGTTAGGACATACTACCCTGAAGGCATACTATTCTAATCTTGTGATCTTCAAGGTGACTTCTCTACATGATCTGCGGGCAAACTTTATTGATTAAATTTGTTTGCAAATCACTTGGAGACGTTATCTTAAAGATCTAAGATTAGAATAGTATGCTTTTGGTGTAGTATGTCATGTATTTTTACATTTCTTACTAAACTTGTTGGGAAGTATGTAATATTTAAATAACAGCATATATTAAAAACTTTTCCTAGCAAGTAAATATAAATCTTATCTAATTAAAATTTTAAAAAAATACCAGTTATCCAACATAACTCAAATTTTTCATTCACATGTTTGATCTATCCCTTAAATTACTAATCTGAAAATGTAAATTTAGCTATTTTAAAAATAATTTAAAAACTATGAATAATCTAAAAGAGTTGATATCTAGAAAATGGAAATACAGTGAGTAATGTATTGCTCTCTTTTGGTTTTCTACATTATCAGGGTAATGAAGAGGCTTATGACAAGAGTTATTTAGAAACTATTTAGAACACATATTATATTATGATTACTCTTTGAGCGATGAAGATAGGGCACAATAATAAGAAAAAAGAGGGACAAGAAAAACACTTTATAGTTGTTGTTTTTTTTTTTTGGCTTATCTGTATGAACTTTATTTTGCTAGTAAATAATTTAATGTTAAATATCAATATGGTACATAGTCAAAATATAATTTTAAATTTAAAAAAATTACTGATAAAATAATAAGAAAATAATATCAAACAAAAAATATAGATATAATTTAAACATCATGAGTTTACTATCTAAATTATCTATTTTGAAATTAAAGTAATACATTTACAAATATAATTGAAACATGGTTTTTATTAATAACAATTAGTACTATATGGATTGTGTTTAATTTACTTATAATTGCTAGTTATGTCTATTAAAAATATATAATCAAAGTAATTTAATTTCTCTTGCAATGAGGCTTATATAACTTTTAATTAATCAAATAATTTGAAATTAAATATTCTATTGTTTTCTAGAATAAAAACAATAATTAATAACCAAATCAACTGTACAACTTTAACAATGTCCAATATAAAATCAAATAAAAATGTATTATTTATTTAATATTTAATTGAATAAATTATATTTAAATTTCATATGTTTTTCTAACTTTATTCACTTATTTTGCATATTAAGATATTTATTCATCCATTTTATTTTACTCTGATAATATGTATACTGCTCTGCAAAATTTGATACAGACATGGACAGTCAGCCTCTAGAACTCAAAGTATATTGATCACTATCCAATTTTATCACAGTCTTATGAACTCTTAAGTTGTATGTGACTTCTTTGATGCTGTGATAAAATGAGGATCTCCTGAGACCATCATTCACAAAAAGTAGCTCAAATTAATCATTTTTGAATATTAACATGCTATGAGCTACCAGCTAATAAATATTTGATTACTAATAGAGGATTCCTTTGTGCTTTTTTTAAATTCACAAATATGTCATTATATTGTAAATCACTTTAAAATTTAACCATACATTCTTCATAAACATTCAAGATAATATTATTCTTTATAAAAATTAATCAACAATACATGTTATTTTTTTAAAACAAAAGCTTAGAGATTGATTATTCTAGACTTTAAACAATTCTGTATAATTCTGTCAATTAAAATAATCATTCATTCAAGTTTTATAATAAAATCAATGAAGTATTAACAATTTTGATTTATAATAATTAATATTTATTTTAGATAGAAATGGAATATTGACAGATAAGAAATTTCAGAAACATCATGTTGTTGCATGAGGATTAGTTAGCAAAGAAACCATTTTAAATAATTATATTAATAAAATAATAATATGGCACTTTCTTTTAAATAATCTTATAGTAGTTAGTTTTATTTAAGCTGTATTATTTAAAAATTTTAAGTAAAAAATAATATCAATAAGAACACATTTTTTATTTCACTTATTTTAGTAATGATAATTATATCATAGAATTAAATTTCATTTTTGGCTATATGCTATTTATTTCTATAGTCTTTAAATAGGAGTTTTTAATTTTATAAAGTTGAATATTGAAATTATAACAAATTCTCTTTTTTATGGTTATAGTGCTATATTAATGTCCATTATATTGAAAACATACAATTATGAATGTTAGATCTTTGAAAATAACTTAGAGGTAGAATTAAATATATTTATGACTAAATTAATGGACTAATCAATGCTTGATTTCTGTATATTTTTCATTTCTTAAATAATATATTTTAGTATAAAAATTATTAAAAATATTTTTTTTAGTTTATGGAAGTCATCTACTCATTATAATGCTTTCATTGTCTTAATCTCGGGGGGAAAAGATCTTACTAGAATTACAATTGCCATACCTAAATGAAAAACAATAACTTATCACAATTTCCTAATAAATATATATTATAAAAACAGCCCTTTCTTATAAAAATGGTAGTTTTTTTCATGAGTATAAAACGTTAGCAAATTTACACATTCCTTTCTAACATATCATGTATTACATTTTAAAATATTTTTGGAATATATATATATATGTGTGTGTGTGTGTGTTGAATCAACATATTTAAAGTAATTTGTGCATCTATAATGCAATTAATATATATATATATAACATATTTTAAATGAAACATTACTTTCAGACGATTTAACAATATTTTCTTTGGAGTTTTAAATAAACTATCTAAAGTAAATTTATTAAAACCCGTTAAGCCTTTGAGCATTCTATCATTAGATTTTCAATTGGATGGACGGTTGAAGACTTGGTGTGTGGAGTGGATTGAAGCCTGTCCATTAAAGTATGAAGATTAGCTATCTTAATACATATGATCAGAGTACTTATTGCATATATGTGTAGAAATGATAATCTGGACCAACTGATGATTTCTGGTTTGGCATGAAATACATATATTGATGATTATTTATCTTTTTGATATATATGTGTTCAAGTGTATCAGTATTATGAGATAAAGTGGAGAGTGGTGGATCATGTGAAAATCTGTGCTCATATACTCTATATATTAACTGTACTTCAGTTAAAACCAGTTAAATTTTTTACATTTCTTTTCTTAGAAAAAAAAACAACCAAGACTTAAAAATATGTTATTTTATATATGCTATTAAACAAATACCATTTATATTTTAACATCATATATAAATTTGTCATTTGTAATTTTATTATTATGTCATTATGGGTACTTTTTTATCAATAACACTAGAAAATCCAAATAATGCTACCAATTACCATTCAGCAAGTATTCATTATTTTTTTTATATTTTGAAATTCTCAAATATTATAAAATATATTAAATATGAGTCAAAGAGCAGAATATAATATTTTGCTGATGTATTTTAATGCAAATACTATTGACAACATGAGATTCATCATGTTAAATAATAAATTTGAGTCATAAAACAAAATATTATATAGACTATTATAAATATTTTTGGACTACTATCAGTCCTTGCAAATAAACAATGATATAATTTCATATTGCCATGTATATAATTAATTGGTAATATTTTGCTATAAACTATTATGCCGTGTAGGAGCTTTCTCTATTATTAAAATTCTAAAAGCATTAATAAATTTGATCAAAATAAACATCTTTTCTGAGACAAAGATTTTATTTGTAAATGATGTAAAATTCCACAACATTTATTGAACTTTTTAAGGCAATTGATAAAGTAATAACATAAACAATTAACTCTAAATCAAAATGAAAAGTTTGTAGTTTTTTAACAAAATTTCCATTAAACATTTTGTGGGGGGTTAATTTAACAATAAGTTTTTTAAATGTGTTTTTTTTTATATTCTGGTAATTTTTTGTCAAAAATGTCAGTTTTATATTATTATACATTTGATAATGATTTAAACAATATTGCTATAAATGTTTCAAGTTTAAAATTAAAAATTATTATTTTACATAAACTTTAATAATATAAAAATTAAAACAAACATATTTCCAATGCAGATGAAGATATAAAAAACACAAGGTGCTTTTAGATTCCAGAAAGAATCTCAATGATATTCAATTATCCAGGCATAGATTCTGTTTTAAAAAGATAATATTTTGATCAGCATTTGATTATATAAAATCAATGGTTTTCTTTAACCAAAAATGTAAATGAGAAGTGTTACCTTCATTATGACCTTAATCATAAGCCAGTAAACACCACATGATCACCATTTCTTATGCTTATTTATAACTGTTTTTAAAACAGCCAAAACTTTCTATACCTATTGCCACTCAATGCAAGCCAGAGTAATGAATGGATTCCAGAAGATGCATGCATAAAATCCCCACCTAGTGCCTACTCATCCAATATCCCCTTTGACTAGTTTCTGGTTTATGGTCTTCATCAATGAGGAGCCTTGGATCTGAGAGCACAACACCTAGATCTTGGTGCAGTGCTCTCTTATCCAAGGCTCCTCATTGACAAAGGCCACAAGCCACAAACTAGTCAAAGGAATATTAGATGAATAGGCACTAGATGGGGATTTAGATTCAGTCCTCTCAGATCCAAGGCTCTTCACTGATTAAGGCCACAAGGCAAAAACTAGTCTGGGGATATTGGATGAGTAGGCACTAGATGGAGATTTTATGCACAAGCCTTCTGGCTGCCATTGATTACTCTGACTTGCATTGAGTGGCAATATATATAGAGTTTTGCCTATTTTAATGACTTTAATCATACTAAATAACTAACTGATTTTTGTGAGTCAGTGAACTAACCTTGATAAGATAAAATGATCAAACTTTAAGTCAGTTACTAAACAAAAGAGTTTATTTCTTAAATAGTATTGGTAAGGATTTTACATTCATTAATTTATTTCAGAAAATAAATACATACAACATGTATATTAAAAAAAAAGCTTGTTTAATACTTAAAAATAAAAAAAGTGACACATGTCAACATAATTTGCTGAGCATACTTTCAACTAACTGGTAATCATACTCATAACTACAGCTATTACATAGTATGAATGCCAGGTAGTCAAAAGTATGTTCCGCATACTATGTTGATATATTTAACATTTTTATTTTAATATATTAAACAGTCTTTCTAAGTATACATGTTCTATTTATTTATTTTTTCAATTACATTTTCACCAAGAAATGTTTAAAAAAGTTAGAATTACATTAATTAATTAAATACTTTTAAGACAGAATATAACCTAAAATTACATTAACTAATTAAATAATTTTAAGACAGGCTATAATCTGTATCAAATCCGCCTTGAAAGTTATAATAGTCAAGCAATATCTTTATTTTGCCGATAGAGGGATGTAAAATATTTGGGAAACCTGGTTAACTAATCAGAATCATATAACGAAAAAAAAAAAAAAAAAAGAAAATCTAAAATAAAAATCAATGTCTATATTTTTATTAATTTTACATTTTAAAAAGAAATATATTAGGGTTTTATTTTTAAAAACCTCAAAAGTAAATAAATAAATTTGAACTTTTGTTATGATAGATTCTGATTTAAAGAAAAAAGTATTAAAAACTTTTATTTTTAATTAACTAAATATTATATTTAATTTTAAGGCAGTATGTAACTTGCTTATACAGAATGTTTCTTATAAATGTAAATAGTGATTTAACTCAGGATTTGTCAGTCTATTTAATCCCAATTCCATCTCAAGCAACATATCCATATGACAACACACATACAAAAAAGATATATGGTGCCCACCATACACATGCAAAACTAGCACTCATCTCTTCGCCAGATTATAGTCTCCCACACTTATATCCACTCAATGCATGGTTTATAAGATAGATAGATGTTCATCTAACTTTAATGGTAAGACTTCAATCTGATCATACTGCCAACTTATTATTCAACCATCCATTTCATTAAAAAACAAACTATGAAATGCTCAAATATCTTAATGGATTTAATATCAAAAATAATAAAGGCTTTGAGTGGTCTCCAGTTTACCAATGAAGTGGATGATTGAATAGTTGGAAGGGTGAGAAGATTGAAGCATATCATTAGAGTTTGAAGAATTGTTTAATATAAGTCAAACATGGATTATATACATATATTTGGGAGATTATGATTTGGCACAACTTATCAGTGCTGGTTCTGCATGAAATAAGTGCATTGGTGATTCTGTATCTTTTTTGCATATGTGTGGTCATGTGTATTTGTTGCTTGAGATGGAGTAAAGGACCAAAAGATTGAAGAAATCATGAGTTCAAATCCTTTTACATAACTGTTTATTTAATAATTTACTAAGGCTGTAACCTTAGAAATAAGCGTCTGAAAAATACGAAGGTAGGGACCTCTATAGGTCTTAAAACACAAGCTTATGCTATCTATCGTAAGCTTGTGTTTTAAGACCTATAGAGGTCCCTACCTTCGTATTTTTCAGACGCTTATTTCTAAGGTTACAGCCTTAGTAAATTATTACTTAATATAATAATGGGCGTTTAATAAAATTTATAATTATAACTGTTTATTGTAAAATATTATCCAAATATTATTTAAATAAAATAATTTTGATATTGAAGCTGAATAAAAATATGTTTTTGTCTTTATTTTAAACATTAATTGAGGAAACTAAAAGTTTGAAATCTTTGTTATTGCACTCAAAAATTATTTGTTTAATGTTATAGAGGTAAGAGTAAAAATATTGCACCAGAGATTGCTTGTATGACAGAGAAATGTTACAAACAGACATAGGTCATTTGCATACATAAAATTGTAAGAAAACCAATTGTAGATATTAAACTATTTTTTATTAAAGCCTATTCAACAAAAAACTTCACTATTTGAGAAATAAAAATGCATAGTTACTAATATATATATATATATATATATATATATATATATATATATATATATATATATATATATATATATATATATATATATATATATATATCATCAACCATTATCAATCCACTGCAGGATGAAGGTCTCTCCAAGTTTAATCCATCTTCTCCGATCTTTAGCTTCTCTTTTCCACAACACCCCTGCACATTTTCTTATTTCATCCATCCATCTCATATGTGGTCTCTTTCTGGGTCTTTTACAATCTCTTGGAATCCAGTTTAAAATTTCAATTGTCCATCTATTATCATCTCTTCTATCAATATGTCCAGCCCAACTCCATTTCAATCTTTTAATTTTTTCAATAAGGTCAGTAACACCTGTTTGTTGTCTTACTCATACATTGCATCTTCGATCTCTTCTTGTTACTCCCAACATACATCTCTCCATACTCCTTTTAGTGGTCTAAAGTCTCTGTATTGCTCTTCTATTAAGTGTCCAAGTCTCAGATCCATAAATAAGAACTGGTAAAACACATTTGTTAAAAACCATCCTTTTCAAACACATAGGCATATTTCCTTTTAGTATCAAGTTATTTCTACCAAAAGCACTCCAACCAAGTTTAATTCTATGATTAATTTCCTCCATTATGTTTTCATCTGTATTAATAATCTGACCAAGGTATTTGTAACTGTTAACTTCTTCTAATTCTTCATAATCAATCTTTATTTTCATATTTTGAGCAAATCGATTAAACATTACTTTAGTCTTTTTAACATTTATCTTTAGTCCTACTTTTCTACTTTCATCTGCTAACTCCTGCAACATTTCCTGCAGCTCTGAAGCATTATTTGCAAAAACAACTACATCATCTGTGAAATCTAAATGATTTAAATAATCTCCATTTACTTTCACTCCTTTAGTTTCCTATTTTAATCCACAAAATACTTCTTGCATCACTGCTGTAAAGAGTTTTGGAGATATGGAGTCACCTTGTCTTACACCTTTCTCAATGTTGATTTTTCCAGTATCATTATGTAATCTAATTGATGCTGTTGCATTTTTATAAATATTCTTTAAAATATGACAATATCCTGGATCTATACCTTGATGATCCAATGATTTAATCACTGAAGAAATGTGTATAGAATCGAATGCCTTTTCATAATTTACAAATCCAAAACATAATGACAACTCATATTCGTTTGTCCTTTCTATGACTTCTCTCAATACCTGGATATGATCTATTGTACTAAAACCACTTTTAAATCCAGCTTGTTCTCTTGGTTGGTGGAAATCCAAAGTTCTCTGTAGACGAGTTGTAATTATCTTGGTAAAAATTTTATATAAAACTGATAAAAGGCTGATAGGTCTGTAATTTCTAATATCTTCTTTATCACCTTTTTTAAATATTAATATTATTACTGCATTCTTCCAATCTTCCGGTACATCTTTATCATTTAGACATTTGGTATATAACTTTGCTAAAATTGTTTCTATTTCTTCACCTGCTTCTTTTAATATATCAATTATAATTCCATCATTTCCTGGAGCCTTTCCTTTCTTCATACACTTAATTGCATGTCTCACTTCTTCATTTAAAATTCTGGGCAATTCGGAAGATGTAATAGATATAGAAGGTACTTGTTCTTTATTACTATATAATTCTTGATAAAAATCTTCTACCAATTTCATGATGTCATCTCTCTTTTTAGTAATAATTCCATCTTTTTTTCTTATTGCAGATATAAATTTCCTACCAATACCAAAATGTTGTTTAACATTTTTGAGACTTTTATTTTCTTCTACAGCTTTCCTTGCTATTTCACAGTTATACTTTCTTATATCATTTTCAACTCTTTTTCATACCATTTTACAAAATTCAAGATATTCAATTCTTTTTAATACATCATTTTTGTATATCTTCATATTCCTTCTTTTCTTCATAAATTCTCTAGTCTCAGTAGAAATTTTATTAGTCAATTGCTGCTTTTTTCTACCAGCTATGTTTGTTGCAGTTTTTAAAAGTGTATCATTTATTTTCATATTAATTTCATTCAAATCTGAATCATGTTCAAAATCTCCTAACACTTGAAACCTATTTGTAAGTTCTAATTTAAATTCATTAGAATGTTTCTGAAGATTAGGAATATCAACTGTAAATATTGTTTTTCTTAATAATTTTTGTCTCTCTAGTTTTACATTAACACGTAACTTACACCTTACTAATACTATGATCACTTCCTGTGTTAAATTTATTAAGAACATTACAATCTTGAAATATGTATTTTCTGTTAGTCAAAACATAATCCAATTCTGTTGTACCTTCATTTGGATGCTTCCATGTCCATTTTCTTTTAACATTTTTTCTCAAAAAATGAATTCATAATATAAAGTTTTTCTTTTTCTGCAAACTCCATAAGTCTATGTCCTCTCTCATTTCTATTACCATAACCAAAATTACCTACAGCAATTTCATCTTTTATTTGTCTACAAATTCTAGCATTAAAGTCTCCCATAACAATTTTAAAATGTTGTTTACTCTGATCAAAAGCCTTTTGTACATCCATATAAAAATCTTCTACTACTTCATCACTATGAGAACTTGTTGGGGCTTAAACCTGAATTATCTGCATTTGGTATCTGCTATTAAGTTGTATAACTAATCTTGCCACTCTGTTCGATACACCATCAATCTCCACAATATTGTTCTTCCGTTTTTTATTTATAATGAATCCTACTTCACTTGTATTTCCAGTATGTGTGCCTTTATAATAGAGTATATGTCCACTTTTTAAATCAATTGTTTCTTCTCCTTTCTTCTAACTTCACAAAGTCCAATAATGTCCCATTTAATATCAGACATTTCTTCTTCTAATTCTTGCAATCTTCCTTCACTTGAAAGTGATCTGCAGTTGTAAGTACCTAAATAAAAAGTCACATCAAATGGCAGCCTGGGTCCGCAATTAGGGGATTCTTAGCACCCTCCACCTTCGGCCACCAACCACTGCCTTCACTTTACACCCTCCTGGGAATAAGGGCCATGCTTTATTTTTGTCTGTCATAATTGTATATATGTATTGGAAAAATATTTATCATTTACACAAACATTCATTCTGCCTTATCAGACACTGAGAAGAAAGACCATGGTGTTTCTTGATCTTAAACTCAGAGGTAAAAGCCAATAAACTCACCATGCTGGCTAATGCATGTTGGTGAGCATCCCATCCATGTTCATATACTATATGAATATTCACATAGTAATAACAGCTGCAACGACAAGAACGTATGGAGTGGACATTAGGAATTTGCCCTGCTTGGTTCCTTTAAGGCCTCCAAGAAGAATCAAAGGGTCTCCTTTCAGTTAATAGCAAACCCCCTTCTGGAAAAATATTTATCATTTACACAAACATTCATTGTGCCTTATCAGGCACTGAGAAAAAAGACCATGTGTGTGTGTATATATATATAATTAAGTTCCAACCAGTAACCACCTAAACATTCACAGTAATATATAGTAATCAATATTTCTGACTGCTGTCAAGGCAACCTTCACACCTTTTAATAGCAAGAATGGAAATCCATTCTTATTAATGGTCCATTGAATGAAGTTTAAATAAACCTCTTTAAACATGAAATAAACATGTCACTGTAATGCAGACTAATAAATAGTCAATTAACATTACAAACTGCAATACTTTTAAATTGCCCATGTATTATAAGTGAAATATTATCTAAAGCTAATCTGGGATAATGATATAATTAAGTTCCAACCAATAACCACCTAAACATTCACAGTAAAATATAGTAATCAATATTTCTGACTGCTATCAAGGCAACCTTCACACCTTTTAACAGCAAGAATGGAAATACATTCTTACTAATGGTCCATTGAATATATATGGACAC
>JAQFVV010008673.1:0-25264 GCA_028023455.1 Epiperipatus broadwayi | reverse complement strand
ACCTGACTTGCTCTACTAACATCTCTTCTGCCCTTTCTCTATCTTCTACCCATCCAGACTTTAAGTTTCTTCTTTTTTAATTCTGATATTAATTCTGCTAACATCTCTTTGGCCTGTATTACTTAACTTCTAAGTTTTTTTTTTATTCTGTTAATATCTCTCTTCAACCACATCAACAGGTCACCATCTGTGATTTTAGAGATAGTATCTCTCATTTTACTAGACTCTCTATAGGACATATCCATAGCTTCATTTCCTGATTCAAGATCAGGGGACAATGCAACCATGTCTGAGAGATGATATCTCTTGAGACCCACCCAAACTATCATATAAGCTAAACTCTTCCATTTTATAATCTCTTAAAAATTTATTAATACTACTTAAAGAAAATAAGGTTTACCAGCTCCAACCTCCACCAAATCAACAATTCAAATTCACCATCACTACCTAAAATGACATAAAATTTCCACAATTTTATTTTCCCATATAATGTTCGATTTTCCACACACACATAGATAAGAAGACATTAAGTTTTAACTAGATCACATTAATCTAAACATAGCTGAAATTATTAATTAAATTTTACATGATCCACTATAGTTATATTACAAACTACACCAATTCAAATAACTGATAAAAGACCAAAATAATTTAAACATATTCATTTATCTTTATGCTGTATTGGGTGCATCCAAATATTATAACCAGCATTTATAACCCCCCCAAAAAAATTATAACCAAAATCAAATTAATGATGACATGCATTTACTATGACAACTGATATACAATTTTTACTTAAATATGATAAATGCCAACCTTTGCATAAGAATATAGAAAATAGCCTTTTAAGAATGAGCTATATATTCAAGTTATATATTCATCCATTCTTCTAAAGATCCAACAGATACTGACAGCCAAAAGAATTATTAGCAGTTCACAATTTTGAGATAGATAGAAGAATTCCATCACTGCTCTCAAAACATACAATGCTCCATGAACACTCTGATGATCATCCCACTTTAATCACTCTAAGCTACCACAACCCATAATATTTTACTACAAACACTATCACAATGCCCTGCTTACATCCAAGTCTTAGGGGCTATTTATAAAATATTGTCTTGCTCATCTTTGGGAGTCTTAGAGACAAATATTACATATATATTAGAAAGAACTATGCCTTGCTCTCTCTGGAGTCTTAGAGGCAAAATCATGGCAGGACTACTGTTAACTGCTTCATGATAACTAACAACTGATATCATAATTTGGGTTGGAGCAGTGAATGAGAACAATCAGTCACCAGTGACATGAATACACCATATACTTAAGACAATAACAAAAACTCTCCATCCATCACCAAAACTTGCAATACAACCAACAAAACTCCAACAATCAAGCATTCTATTTAACCTTCAAAATTATAGACTTTCTATAACAGAAATGTTCCAGATATGAACAACATTACCACTTTATAATTTAACACCATCAATAATTCTATGCTTATCTGGCATCAATGCTATATTTAATTGACAAGCAAAAGATATATATATATATAATAAAATGTTATCAACTTTAACATTTACTATAAGTTGTGATATTTATATAGCTTTAAAATTTGAAACTAAGCTGTTTCATGGCTGTATTTATTTATTTCACATAAACAAAAAAAATGTTTTTTTTTTAAACTATACATCTGACATTCATATATCTACTACACATCTTTCAGGTATTGGCTTATTTCAAACTCTAATTGGCTTATTTCAAACCTTAGTTAATGCTCCATTTACCCCTAGTTCCATTTTATCAAACATTTCTATTAATCTTCCAGATTGATATAAAAAAAAATCCTTGAATAAGAAAACTGCCAACTTGATTCTATTTTGGAACCAATTTTGCAATAACTGTATATTTAAAACAGGAATAAAGTAATTCTAATGGCACTGGATTACCTCTCATCTCAGGTATATGCCAATATATATCAACAAAAATATAAACACTCTACAAGATATGAGACTTAAGTAATCAAGATCCCACGATTGGACATCCATTTAAACCCTTGGCAGCTGTGGCCTCTATGTATATATCAAGCCATCCACATTAGTCACCACTTAAAATAGAATGTATAATATATAATCACCCATAAAGAACAAAATACACATGTAAACAAAGATGAATCAATCACCAATCATTGTGCAGCCATTTACCCATAAATATATCGAGCATTTAACCCATAAATGTCATGCCATTCACGTTGGGCAAGCCACTTAACCCATGGCAGTTGTGGCCTCTATGTATATATCAGGCTATCCATGTTGGGCGCCACTTAACCCACCCTGTAACCTCTGCCTTCTTCACTTGATCACTTTATTAGATCTATAAATGCCCAGGCATCAATTCTATACAAGATAGAATAAAATTTATAATTGTAAATTGCTTTTAAACTTATTTAAAAGATTCTTATATTGTAATTATTCTATGGCTTAGCTCAGTTGAGGTTATAGGATATGGTCTTCATATAGGATGCAAATAAGAGTAATAAAACATTTATGGATAACAATTCTGTAACACTAATTTAATCATATGCCACACATTTATTTAATTATAAAACTATTGCAAAATTATCAATTATCATATTTAATATAGGATAGATAATGATGAGGGTCGGGTACCTTTTATATTCACATCACCATCTATTCTAAGCAAAGTAGAATATATTATTAGCACTGTAATATGGTGATTTATCATCTCCAGAAAAATTAAATAAAACCTGACTTATACTGGCAAATCTATAGATTCTAGGGCTATGCTATGTTAACCATATATATGTGTGTGTGTAAATGGAGAATCGAACATATATAATCAAGCAATTCATATGAACTATTAATTTAATAAAACATTTATTAAAAAAAATAAAAGACAAAATAAATAATAAATAAAAAAAAATATTATTTTATGCACTTTGCTAACCAATTACATTTCTTCCACAGTAAAACCAAAATTGACTAATATTTAATATATGACTCATATATTTTCGAATATGTGTGCTTTTATAATATCATAAATATAATGTATTTTTAAAACATACTTTTTATTAGCTTATTTATAAAACTTAGATGATGCCATAAATCAATCATCTTTTATACATATTATAAAAAATTTATACAACACTTATCTGTTATAATCAGTGTATATCATCTAACATTAACTATACAAAATAAAGAAAGGCAGGGAAAAACAATAACCAAACACTTATACTTATACTTATATACATGAGGGTTAAATAATATCTCCAAACTCAATCTAAATAATCTAATCATCCCTTGACCATTTCTACCTCCAACTTATAACAGACAAGGTTTTAATTCTTTATTTTTTTAAATAAACTTCATTAACGAAATCAAAGCATAATAAATACAATTTTTTTAAAATAATAATTTATAGCATCATGCACACATCCGAATATCTATAATCACCTATAATATAATTTCTAGATCATACAAAATAATAAATTATCATATTATAATGATATGAAGTTACATTGTTTTGTTTTTTTAAAAGAAAACAAAAAAAATTGGTTGTACATCTGTTGTAATCAATAACGAAAATACTTATCAATATCCCATCATTACATGTTAAGTTTTTTTTTTTTAAAAAAAAAAATTTGAAAGTTGAAAGAAACATACATATCAATTTCAAAGACAACAGTAAATTATAACATAAAAAAAAAATGTCTATCCGATTGTTAAAGCATAATTTGTTAAGAATGACAATAGTTTTTTTTTATCCTAGAATTCCGTTATAGGCATGATAAATGACATTTGCATGCATTGGAATTATTTTATTATATATGCGCGAATAGCAAAGTTATACAGTATAAAATTATCCTCTTGATATAAGATTAAATAGATAAACTCTTTCATTTTAAATTTTATTTTGTAGAATATTGATAGAAAATTATTAAAATTGAAAATCAAGCATTTAATTATAGCATTTAATAAGAAAATTTTAGCTAGCTTTATTTTAAACAATTTTATCATTCTGATATTATATATTTTTGGTAATACTTTAAAACAAATCATAATTACTTAGCTTACATATCATCCAGGCATTTTAAAGGTAGTGAATATGGATCATTGCTTGACAGAAATTTGGAGCTGGTTCCCCTCTGGGGGTGGTGTGTGTTTATCTCCTCATTTTTATATTATTCCAGTAGTATAATAGAAAATTCTCCACAGGTACATTATTAGAATCCTTGCAATGTTTTTTTTTTTATATTTGTTCTAATACTCTTAGAGAGTTATTGATTCTTTTAAGT
The DNA here is from genome assembly GCA_028023455.1 of Epiperipatus broadwayi. Lineage (NCBI taxonomy): Eukaryota > Metazoa > Onychophora > Udeonychophora > Euonychophora > Peripatidae > Epiperipatus > Epiperipatus broadwayi. Next base: position 20,949 of record JAQFVV010008673.1, on the reverse strand, counting down.
TTTTTTTTACATCTTCTTCCTTGGAATTTTTTTACTTTCCTTCAAGTTTTTAAACTCTCTCTCTGTGTCTCTCTTCTTCACTTACGCCCTCTGTGTTTTTTTTATTACAATCAACTTTGGAAATGTGCCAGAATTTTTGCTTATAAAATTTTAACAATACAATATTTGAATAGAATAAACATAATAATAAAAAAATATTAAATATTAATTATTAATTTAGAAATATTATTCACTATTATACAAATAATCTTTATCATTTTTAAACATAAGATTATGAACAATACATAATCAGTAAATAATAAAATATAGGAAAGAAAATTCTAATTAATAATATATCTATATTTCTGCTCATTGTGATATGTAAATTTTTCTACTACATACAAACATCCCTAATATTGTTCATCCTCCTCTTCTACTACCAAACATATATAATCCAAAACTCTACCCATCAGTACACCCAATTAAAGTTTTAATTTTTTAAATCCTAATTTTAACTAGCAAATTACATCTCAATTCATTTTTCTCAGATAATTATCTTTAGCCATTGTTAGCACAAATGTGAACTTCCCACATTTCTTCCTGGTGCCAACCTGGAAGGTCACAATATATATAGAAATATAAGTAAAGAGAAAGGTGGAACCACCTTTTTCTTATAAAATCTCTGTCTTGTGTTGTGACTTAAGGGCTCCCTATACTGTCATCATTACATCTGATTGGCTGTCATACATGCATTCTAAAAGCACATGCGAGAGGTTTTCAGCCTTTCACTTTAATTGTACAATGTAGTACAATCATTCATTTTAATAATATTTACTTCTTGGCATATCATATATTGTAAAATGTATGGTGCAAATTCGTTCTGATTCTATGGTAACTGTAAAGAAATCGAAATAACAAACATTTTTGAATGAAAAATTAATATTGTTGTTCTTTGAAAATCATTTCAATAATAGAAATATGCACTCATTATTATTTTCAACAATGAAATTCTTTGAAATTTTACGAGTCGGGATTTTATTAATTCTGTGTATAAACATTGTAAATAACACTTTTTTGTTATTTTAGACATTAATCTGTTTCAACTTTTTGTAAATAAAAGAGACATTGAGTGTGACTTTTGCAAAATATATATACACCTGTAATTTGTGTCATAGTAAAGATAAACTTAGAAGCTTTAAAAGTATTCATATTGTCAGGTTTCTTCTGTACAAAAATTATATGGCCAATGAAAAACCAGAATAGAGGCAAATTCATTTTGCATATGCATACTTTTGTTTTGCATAAATTATTTTATTTATTGTAGCATATTCTACATGCAATTTCTTTTAGTTATTTTTTAAGGTGCTGCTGATAAAAGTTTACATTTGGACAGCAAATAGCTCTTGGCATGCCTTTGTATATGTCCTGAGTAGGACAATGTTTATTACACCACTAATATTTATTTATTAAAATGTTTTGACTTTGAAAATAATAGTATATTAACAGTTTTTATATTCTATTGTTTTCCCATATATTTAAAATGATGTATTTTGAATTATCTAGTATCCCTTGTACTATTTGTTAGAACTTTTTATGTATAAGATACATGGTGAACATGTGACTCAATTTTATATCTAATGTTTATAATCTTTCCTAACTTTTCATTATTATCTTTGCACATACATATATATATTTTTAACCACACATACATACACACACATGGTTTATTTGTATATTAAAATGATCAAAAATTAAAACAGCAGCAAATTCTCCATACAGTAGTGCCACCCAGTTCAATCCTTAGTAATCAAAGAATGCAATGTTTGTACATGAAATCCCTATCTCGTGCCTATTCATCCAATATCCCAGATTCAAGGCTCTTCACTGATGAAAGCCATAAGCTAGAATCATGTCTGGGGATATTGGATAAGAAGGCCTTATGCAGGAATTTCATGCATAAATCTCCTTACAGCTATTGATTACTAAAGCTTACATCTAGGTGGCACTACTGTATGGAAAGTTGCTATTGTGTTAACAGCTTGGGTAAGCATAGGAAATGGTGATCATGTGATGACCAAAAATTCAGAGAGTAAGCCGTTTGAAGGTTTTAAGTTTTCTTATGGGAGATTAAACAGTTAATCTATTTTTTTAATTATAATAACTATCTGAAATATTTTTTTAATTTTATTACAATTCACATATAATTCCAATGTCTGACAATGTACTTTTAAACATATTTGTTTTTATGTGTATCCCAAATAAAGAGCATGGTAAAGTGATTTTGTATTAACTAAATCTATTTCTAACATTCGTGCATCATTTATTTCTATGATTGCTATTTGATTTGCACTACACTTATTTGAACCGAGACAGGAGACATTTCTGCATAAATTTTAAGTATATTTTAAAACATTATGATAATAAAATACTTTTGACAAGATTCCCTTATAAATAAATCATTTTATTATTTTTAATTATAATATTAATAATCAGCCATTAAGCTAATGTACATGCACTTTGTGGATTTTTTTTAACTATAAATGAATACTCTCACTTTCAATCACAAGATAAAGTCTTTGGGAAAAGATAGAATGAATCCATCTATCTTTTTGACCCAAATGTTTATGTATGGGAAAATCTTAAGCATTTGGAAATGAGAGCATGAAGATGTTAAGTGATCACTTTAAATTACTTTTTACTATGCCTGAATGAGCGATGCCTGCGAAATTTCTAGAATTTATGATACGTCATTCTTATTAAATTAAACATATGCAAATAAGACATTTATTTTATATAGCACGATGTTTATTTATAAACTGTAATATTAATAAGCCAATAAGCTAATGTGCATGTGCTTTGTAGATTTACTTATATAAAAAGTAACTATAGCAAAAGTGATTGCTTAACATCTTCATGCTCTCATTTTCAAATGCTTAAGATTTGTCCATACATAAACATTTGAATTGAAAGATAGATGAATTTCTTCTATCTTTTCACAAAGACTTTATCTTGTGTTTGGAAGTGAGAGTATTCATTTATAGTTAAAAAATCCACAAAGTGCATGTGCATTAGCTTAATGGCTGATTATTACTATTACAGTTTATAAAACATAGCGCTATATAAAATAAATATTTCATTTACATATTTTAATCATATATTTTATTAATTATTAAAGGTTTATTTTATACCTTTATGAAATCGATTTAGTAGGTTATAATTATATTTTATAAAGAGAAATGAGAAGCTGAGTTCCAATAAATAAGTCCTTGCATCTCAACCATGAGTGTAACTACACTCTGAAGTATTTAATAAAAACATAAACTTCTAACTGCATATATCAGTTAATATTCATTTACCTATTGCAAGACATGGTTCATTCTAGAATAGCCATTAAGTTATCACCAGTAAACTCTTTCATTTCACCTATATTATAATATACATATGCAAAAGCCAGAAATCTAATCATATAAAATAAAAATGGCTAATCAAGTTGTATTCTTAATTCAAATATTATATGTCACCATACCTGACTATTGATTTGGTCTGATGTTTGGATTTAGAGACTCATGAATTAATTTTTTGTTTCATATAACATGTAGTGTTAAATTAGAAGCTAGTCACTTTTAATTGCATTTGGCATGTTAAATCTGTTATATATTTCTTTTATACACTATTTGTGAATTGTTTCACCCTTTTATTTATATATATATTAAATATTTTTATAGCATTAGTTCCATATACTCAAATGACAAAGTTTCTACTGACTTAGTTATCAGCCATTTATTCAGGAGGAAAATAAAAGTGAAATCAATGCTTATATGATTTTCTATAAGTAAAAGTTGGATTATAATTTTTCAAAATCTTGATGTTTAAGAATGATTATAACATAAAAATATTGATGAAAACTGCCAAAATATTGTTAAGAAAGAAGTAAGATTAAATCAATATATTATCAAAGGAATTATTATTTCCCAAATTAAGAGCTGCTTTAGACATTTAAACTTGGTATATTGATACAAGAAAGTGCTTTCTGATTTAGCAGTAGCACATCTTCCAATTAAGATGTCAACCAAATTTTGAATCAGGACCAGATTAAAAAAATTTAAAGATAAAATTAAGCTTACAATTTTTTCAGATAGCCAGTCCATAGATTAATGAGATATTTATCTAACATGGCCCAGGAGATGTTCTAAGCTAAAAAAAATAAAAGATGCAAAATAAATCCAAATCCTTATACCCTACAATATGTCAAGCTTATTGAATAATGTCTTTGCACTGTTTCTCAATGAAAGTCTGTTGGCTAGATGTAGGTTCTACATAGGTTAATTAAAGGCTGCTTTATCTACACTAATACAAAATATGTAAAAATAATATCCATATATGCAAAATAGTGTAAGGTGCAGTTATTTACTTTTTTTTATATAAACGAAATGATTATGATTTTTCCAGCTTTTTAAAATCTATATTTAAAAAAGTAGTTTAAAACTTGATTCTTCATGCGCCATTTTAAAAAATTTGACCTGAGACACAATTTTCACAGTAACTTCAGTTTTAATAACGTTAGAACAAAAAACATTACATTGATAGAAACTACAAAAACTAAGTAAAACAATAAGGCTAAGACAAATAGTGATTACCATTTAAAAATAAGAAGAAAAAAATTTCAACATCTGACATAATTATTCTTTTATTGTTTGTTCATAATTTCTAATTTATCATCAATTAAGTTTAAATTACATCTTCATTGATAATTTCTTTGTATTATTCACAAAATTATCTTTCAAACCATATATAATACTTCTTCCCTGAGATAATCTATAGCTTAAGAATCTCCAAAACTATTCGCCTAAGAATTCATTTTTATATTGTACCCCAAAAGTTAACAAATCTCAAAGGCATCTATAAGAAAAAGATTCATCCTAATAAAAAATACAAAACAAATCATTTTCAGAAGGTGGATATGCATTTGTCATCATAGCAATTAGCTTTTTGTCTATCTAAAATTAGAAATTATAGGCTACTGTCTGTATCACTGATAAAATGGGTTTCATCTCATTTTATAATTTTTGTGTACATCAGTGATGTTTATATTCTTTATGCATACCAGTGATGCTACCTCATTATATTTATTGTTCCACAGAGATATAATTTATTTGCATATAGCTCATTTGCTACCTATAGACTTGGAAAATAATATGATGCAAGATGTAGCAAAACTACTGAGTCCACAGCATGAGCATCAAGGCATAGGTAAGAATCAGAATTCAATTCTTTGCCTGCATTCAATTCCATATGGTATATACATAAATGTTGTGGCTATCTCCACACACACCATTAGAAATCTCTCTTTATTGGTTTTAAGTGTTAATATTTTAACATGGTACTATGCCCAGTAAATTTTGTGATTGCTTTATTAACTGCAATCTTTCTGCACATTTGATAATCAGTCTTAAAATTTACATTGCACTGCTCTATATATGTAAATTATTACTTGTTAAACAAACATGCAAATGCAAAGATAAATATAAACATATTAATAAATTATTAAACCTTTTGAGAATCATTATATTTATAAAATAAGGTTGCCTCAAACTTGGATCGGAGACCCAAAATTACACTGTACAAAAATTATTTTTGTTATATTTGAATACAAATTTATATACTGTATAATAAAGAGCATAAATGATTTAATATTATATATGCAAATAATTAAAAAATTAAAATTAATAACTTACGACTGATATTCCGCAATTACGTTTTATCATGCCGAAAGCCTTGAAATGCAAATTATCAGCATATTGTAATCAATTTTATTAACTTATAAAACTGATAGAGATTTTCTGCCTTTATCGTCCTCACATAAACTAGTAAACTAACCAGAAAATTATAAAAAAATTAAATGCACCTATTAATAAAAATATTAATAAAAAAATTCAAATTTTATTGATTTCAAATTGTGATACATCATTTTAAAGATGGAATTAAGCAGCAATGAATGCTGGAATTTTCATTGATGTCATGTTTACATTTTTTGTGCAATTTAAAAAAGAAAACAAAATTTCAATGAATCAGTTGACACAAATGGATGACACTCTACAAAGACTCAACATGTTAAGTTTTATAAAAGCAGAAATTTATATGTAACTTACGTAATTCTCATTAGAATATAATTAAAATTTTATTTTAAAATGATGCTGTAGCTGTTTTATTCATCATATGCCTTTAGCAGACATTAGTCTGAGAATAAATGGTTTATAGCAGAGGTGGCCAACTTTTGTGTTCATAAGATCTACTTTTTATTTTAAAAATGTTTTGCGATCGATTTGTTGTCATAGGTGATCGACTTGTTGTCATAAGCATAGTCTAAGTGGAGGGAGGTGTGAAGTACATACTATTTTTATATATCTACCTAGTAAAAAATAAGAATTATTTAACGGGCCAAAAAACTCATGACCAGGGGAATTAAAACAACATGAGTAATTATTAACAATATTTATTAATCCAAATTTGCTACATTAAATCAAGATTAAAAATATTATTTTCAATAATGATATGACTTAGTGGACTTCACCTATCTAGAATTGAAAAATATTTTAGAACAAAAACAAAAATAACAAAAAAACTTGAAAATCTTGACTTAATTTGTTTCACTCATTACCCAACAGCTCTTGCCAGATTGGCCTCGTGATTGCCCAACAATGGCTTTGCGATCGACCGGTGGATCATGATTGACTTGTTGGACACCCCTGGTTTATAGCATTGCTAATTATTAAATTTAAAACAGGTGGTTCTGAAATAGATCTAGAAATAATCTAAATTAATGATTCTAAAATATAAAAATATATCCTTTAATTTATAACTGATATGTCAAACATACATTCATATACCAATAATGTGTAAACAATTATGGCCATTCCAAGTCCAGAAAAGTAAGACAAATTTATTTTAAAAAGGAGCTTTGCAATGTTTTAACAAATCAATCTGTGATTCACAAATATATCCACATATAACACATGCTGTTTCTGATTATTATATATTTTCAATGTTGTCTTTTGACTTTATCAGACAAAACCTTTTCTCAGTGGAGCATTTTAATACCATATCTAATTGTAGTTCATCATTATCTGTCATGTCTTTCTAATGAAAATAATCAATATTGCAACCTTTTGAGAATGACTTTGAAATAATCCTTATACTGAAATGTGATCTATCATTCCCATGAAATCTTTCCAATAAAAACAATGTTTATGTGCACTATGGAATACCCTTTTGGGATGTCCTTTTATAATAATGGACTCTGTAGTATCTAGCAAGTTTAAGAACACATTTAAGTCATTTCATGATCTTATTAATCTATTTTAAAAATTTTAAAGAGCATTCTTAAATGTTATTGTTTTTAATGTAATTATATTGCATCAATAGAATGACCAAGTCTTACTTCCACACAATAAAATAAGCAAAACAAGATCTTTTTCCCCCCTATGTCAAAGCATCGGCTGGGAAGTGAACCCGCAACAACTGTCTGCAAGCAACTGCTTGCAAGGCAGCTGCGCTGACCTCTCGGCTAATAATGCTTGACAACAAGATCTTTATATACTACTAACATAGTATAGGGAATTTGAACTCAGATTTTCTAGCACCCTTCAACCATCCACACTCTCTCACACAACTGATACACATGACCACACACATACTTACAATTAAGCTCCCAGATTTGTGAAGAGTGCCTGGTTTTCAAATATTTACTACTAACATAGTTGTATTAGTTATTTCTCTATGGGAAAATATTCCATCTTTTAACTTAACAAACTATTTAGATTGATTTGCAATATCAAATTAATATCCACCCAAATTAAAAATCGTTGAGGATTATTTCTCCTGATAGTAGCTGATAAAATATTTGAGTTTATTAAACATTAATTATAAAACCAAAATCGTTAACAGCTAGATTCAAAAGATTAAGTACATTTTGCAAATCATCTTTTGAACTGACGAAAATAACAGAATCGTTAGCGTACTGACGATCCCAAATCCAAGAAGATAAAGGTCTTCTTTTTGCTTGAATGGATACAGATTAAAAATTTCATGATCAAACCTGTATGGCATCATGATAATTATTTCATTACACCGCAAAAAAAGATCCAAAAATAACTAGCAAAAATAGAAAACAATGTTGGAGCACACACACACACACACACATATATATATATTATTGTTTAAGACCAGTTTTTATTTCAAATGCCTTAAATATTATACCTGTAATAACACTCTCTTCCACTCAATTATGTAGAAGCTGCATTATATGAATAAATTTTGGTGGGTAATCAACTATTTCCAAGCCATGACATAAACCTGTTCGATTAAATCTCACAAATTCCTTAACCAAATCATAAAATCAATATGTAATTCATTCTTTTATTACCAACTTTCTGTTGCATTTATTTGGCAACAAAAATCAGGTGTATAGTACTTCTTTATTCTTTAAGGCCACATGGGGTCACTAGAAATAATCTATTTATGACTGGAAGCAACTTATTAAAAAATATATCAAATGTAATCTTGCAGCATTGCATAATAATATTTCCAGGATTGGTATTAAACCATTAAATATCACATGATCACCATTCTTTATGCTTATACGGAGGCTAAACTCTCCATACAGTAGTGCTTCTCTGATGAAAGATACAAGTTAGGAACTAGTCTGGGGATATTGGATAAGTAGGCACTAGATAGGAATTTTATGCACAGACCTTCTTGGGTCCATGGATTTCCCTGGTTTGCACTGAGTGGCGCTACTGTATGGAGAGTTTAGCCTCTGTATATTGCATAATAATGGTATCTTATGATAATTACTGAAATTTTGTTATTCACTTTATTTTTAAAATTTTAAACAGTAGAAACATTTCTATGATTAGGTAATACAACTTCATAGATCTGGATATTTTTGAAAATTCTAGTATATTAAAAATGTCTATGTCTTTTATTAGAACCAGCAGTCTTTTCATTTTTAAGATTATAAAAAGCTGTTTTGACTCCATTAAGATGGATATCTTTGTCCAAATCTAAATGAGTAGTTAAAATAAATATATAATTAAAACTTGTCATCTCAGTTCTTGTCTTATTATTCAAAAGATGATCAAAATATTCATTCCACCATTTCAAAATGTTTTTATCATATAACAAAGTGGCATTACTGAATTTAATATTACTGTGATGCCATTTATTAAGTCCATAGGTTGCTTTCAGTACATCAAAAAATATTTGGATTGGTCATGATACATGAGTGATATGTGAATGTCTGCATCTTTTTGCAGTTTTAATTCACCTATCATTTTCAATGTCACTTTTTTTTCATGTGTCAAAGCGTTGACCCAGAAAGTGAACCTGGGCCAGCTGCTTGGAAGGCAGCTATGCTAACCACATGGCCACCAATGCTTGATTAATCTCATTAGTTGATGAATTTCTGTCTTCAGATCTCTGTTATTTGTTATTAAATTTCCACATTTATATTTTTATTTTGCCAAACAGAAAATGCTATTCTAAGTTGTAGAAAAAGTATATTCAGTTATGGATTTAATCCATTAACTTTAAAAATAAATAGTGTGATTTATAAGCTTATATGATATATAATGTGTTATTCTTGTGCATACACATTAGATATAATTTAATTTTTTAAAGCACATATAGTTTCTTAAAAAATACATTCTAGCAATAATTGAACAACAAATACAATTTATCCAAACCACTTTGAACCCTTTTTAGCAAAACTCTTCATTTGTACATATATACATACACCTTATGTTTCAACTGCCCTGCAGTCTTCTTCAGAGCCAGTTCATTTTGGATATAATTTTTTGAGAAAAAAAATATTTTAAGAGATTAAAGTGAACTGGCTCTGAAGAAGACTGCAGGACAGTTGAAACATAAGGTGTATGTATATATGTACAAATAAAGAGTTTTTCTAAAAAGTGTTCGAAATGGTTTGGATAAATTGTATTTATAGAATATTACAGCAAAATAAAAAAAGTGTGATTTTGGTAATAATTGAACAAGTAAAACTTATTGAAGCTTTACTTTAATTGTTGATTGTAAATATTATTTCTGCAATTTATACAAATAATATTATTTTAGTAATAATTTTCTAACAATATATCTCGTGAAAAATTAAAAACCTTACTTATAATTTATTAAAATTTAGAAAATGATTTTTTAAATATATAAATAAATCAAACTAATGAATTTTGAAATGTAAAAACATTTAATTAAATATTTTAGAAGTTTATATAACATCATCTTCTTTAGACAATATATTTTAATTATGTTAAAAAAAACCTTTATAAATCCTTTATAATTTAATTAGAATAGCTTTGTTAATACAAAAAGTAGAAGATACACATTGATATTTATTTAACATTTCATTTGTTTTTTTCTTGAATTATTCATAAACTGAAGACAACATTTGTGATTATAATAGTAAAATAATAAAAACAATTAAAGTTGAATAGAATATTAATAAACTGTATAAAAATAATTATTCTATATTATCATTTAATAATGTTATTTAAAAGATTTGTTTATGAAAAAATAACACACACATTAATTACATTACTTTTTCGCACTATATTTTATTTAAACAAATTATCTAATATTTTAAATTAATCAAAACATCAATTTTATTTTATAAAAAAAGCAACAACTTTTTATTTTACTGACAGTTTCTTAATATGCTGTATCCTATGTATTATAGTATCAGTGAAACATCGTATGCAACTTTTTACCTTGTCTAAGACCTGAGTTCAATTGCAGACTGATCTAGTATGATTCTTTCCCACATTCTGTTCAGGCTTAGAATTTTCTCTACAGGTATATGAGCTATAGCTAACTCAGATAGTTAAACCATTCACCATTTAAAACAGGAAAAACTCTCCATAGAGTAGTGCCACCCAGTGTAAGCCAGAGTAATCAATGGATGCCAGAAGTCTTGTGCATAAAATCCCCATCTAGTGCCTACTCATCCAATATGCCCAGACTAGTTTCTGACTTGTGGCCTTCATCAGTGAGGAGCTTTGGATCTTACTAGGCACTAGATGGGGATTTTATGCAGAAGCCTTCTGGCATCCATTGATTACTCTGGTTTGCACTGAGTAGCACTACTGTATGGAGAGTTTTGCCTGTTTTAATAACAGTTATGAGCAAGCATAAGATATGGTGATCATGTGTAGCTAGAAAAGTAAAAACTAAAAGTGCTCAAATATTTAGCACTGGGCAATTAAAAAAGCTGATAGATAATATCACTTCTTTACTATTCCACTGCAGAATGTATTGGATGTATTTTTGACTTGTAGTATGGCATTTAAAAGATTTAGTATCTTTCATTTAGTGCATTTATATTAAATGACTATCTATAAGGCAAAAAATCTTATGGCAATGAAAAGTGTGGTCAGCATATGTATATTTCTTGATATCATTACATACCATTTTAAGAAATAAATAATTAAGTCAGCTCTCCTTGCTCATTTTTGTCTAGAAATATTAAGACAATGTAACAATCATGTTTCTGTCTTAACCTTATTAGTTTGTTGCAGATGACAATACAATGCTTTAGAAATCAAAATGACTGCATTAATCCTAATCTCAAATTGGCAGCAAATCATTGCCCTGAGCAATACTAGGTGGCGTTCATTACATAATTGGAGTCTGAATGTTAGTTTGTAGGCATAACATGCCAACTAACTGACCAATACTCTTTATATTATAAAAAAAGTATCAAAAAACCTGCAGTAACATGCAAATGTTATCAGTTCATTACCATCAGCATTAACAATAAGCTATAAATTGATTATACTAATCTAACTATTCCATCTCCAGAAGAAAAAACAAACAAACAACAAATAAAAACTAAAACAATCTGTGAACCATAATTCTGTCCAAATATGAGATGTGACCATTTAAGTCCCAGAATGCACCTATACAATGATTAAAATGGCATTTCTCATTTCTGAAACCATACCTGGAACTGATTTTCAGGAATATTGTTAAGCAGTAGTCTCACATTCTTTTGTATATTAGTTCTTGTAGAAAATATTTGTCCTTTCAGCACAATTGCTTAATTTTGAAAATAATCAAATATCACAGAGAGCCATGTCAGGAGAATAAACAGGTTGGTCTAATTGTGTTATTAATGTTTTGGCCAAAAAGTCTCTCACAATGAATTAACTATGACCCATTTTATGCCAAAGCACAGGGATGGGCAAATAGTGGCCTGAGGGCCACATGTGGCTTGCTAAGAGTCTTTATGTGGACTGCCAAGACAATCAGAAAAATCTGCCTTGAACTGAGATTTCTTTCCCGTGCATGACCGAAGATTCATCTCGTATTTTCCACTAGGATGGCCACGTCAATACACGTGCAGTGTAGATATGATGTGCAGTGCTTTACCAATTGATCTGGCTAATTTCAATTTTGTCTTTGCATTAGCAAGTATATACATTTCCAACTTTAGTGAAACCATGAACTCTCTGAAAAAATGTAAAATCGGTGATGAATATCATGTGTTTAATGAAGAATGGACAAACAAATATTTCTTTGCTAATACAGGGAATAAAGCAGTGTATTTATTGTGTCATGAAAAAAAGGTGTGGCTCTCCACTAACCTTCACTTCCACAAAGTGACCCCCGATGTGGCCCTTCACCAACCTCTGCAGCCACTGAACCAAAACAATTGCCCATCCCTGCTAAAGCATATACAGATATTTATTATTTTCTCTGTAACTAACAACTTGCACTATCAGCTTCAAATTTACCCAAGTGTTAGCTTAAACAGCTTTAAATATGAATATTCAATACTCATGTTATTTTGATACAAGGGGTGATACCATGTGGCCATTCCAGCAATTAAATTGTCCATCTCATATATAATATTCGACTCTTATTCTTTTGTCTGTTTATTTGATATCTTGCTAATCATGTAATATTTAACAAAACTTATAGCATTTTTTTATTTAGGAAAAAAAATTATTTGAAGTCTGTTGGTTGTTTTAAATTATTTTTTAATTGCTATGCAATTAGTTACTAATTATTTATTAGATTTCATCAATTATTAATAATTATTGATTATTAATTATTATCCATTTAAAATTAATTATTAATTTATGAATTATCTATTATTCATCATAGGTTTTGATTATTATTATTAATTTTCATTTCTCTCGATTTTTTTCTATTTGTATTTATTGTAGACTATATTTAGAAATCAATGATATTTTTGTATTCCTTTGCTCAACATCTATAATTCTCTAGATAATAATTGATAACATACAAAATACTAAGAGTACATGCAATCCAAATATGTGGAATATTAAACTAGAAATAAACCCATAAATTAATTACTTCAAAAAATTCCTACATATACAAGATTTGAAATACCAGGCACTCTTATACCTGGAGCCTAATTGTAAATATAGGGAATTTGAACTCAGACTTTCTAGCCCTTTCACTATCCACACTATCTCATACTACTAATACACATGACCACACGCATGCATGTGTGTGGTCATGTGTATTGGTAGTATGAGATAGTGTAGATAGTAAAAGGGCTTGAAAGTCTGAGTTCAAATCCCCTATATTTACTACATACACATTATATTTGATATTATGTTACAGATAATATAACTGCCAATGATAAATACAATATTTGACACAACACTAAATTAACAAGCCTATCAGCTTCTCCAGGATAGTTATTTTGTAATTTACATTATCAATTTTTTGCTGATTCTAAATTCACAGTTATTATTCCAATGTAATATGCAAAATACTTTATGTAACAATTTTAAAGCTTAAAATAATTATGACATGGTATTGCAATATTGACTAGTTATTTTATTTAATAAAACTAAACTAAAATATTCAGATAAAATTATTTAATATAGCAATGTCAAATATAATAAAAATTAACTATAACTAGCCTGTAATAGGTCCATCACCTACATAGCATATTGTGTATACTTTCAGTTTGTAAAATAGAATATATATGACACTGAAAATTGAGGATACAAAAATAAATAATACTTACTAAAGGTAATAGTGCTCAAGGTTAGATAGATCTATAAATGTAAATTCATCGAAAGCACTCAATACTTAAACCAGAGCAACATCAATAACAATCAACAATCTCAATCTGTTGCCAAGGTAACATCCTTTTAACAATAAAGGTGGACTTCCATCTTTACTGTTAAAAGGAAGTTACACCTTTACTGTTAAAAAGGCATTGTTGGATGGTACTGATATTGGTCTGGTTTATGTGTTGACTGATTTCATTAAATTATATCTATTGTATGACTAAATATATATAATTATAAAAGTTACTATTGGATCAATTATACAATTCTATAAGCATTTGAAAAATCTTTTTTTTCATAGAATATTATTAGGTAAATTCAAATAATGGGTACATTTAATAATAATAAAGACAAACTATTCCTTTTAATATACAAGCACTTTATCAAAATATTACTGCCAATTTACAGAATGATAATAGCATTACTATTATTATTAATAATATTCAGCAATTATTATTATTATTATTATTATTATTATTATTATTATTATTATTATTATAATAGCATTACTATTATTATTAATAATATTCAGCAATTATTATTATTATTATTATTATTATTATTATTATTATTATTATTATTATTATTATTATTATTATTCTACATATGGTTTGGGTTTAAGTGTAGTTGGGGTTAAATGTATTTATTGTAATGTAGAATTGTCAGATGCGGATAATCGAATTAAGTGTTCTGGTTTTTGTCAAGGGTATTTTCATATATCTTGTTTGAATTTGTCCAGGTCTGATGCAAAAATTTCTGATTCTGTTGGTTTGGGTTTTTTCCATTGTATAGAATGTAATTAATTGTCTGCGGATAAAATGAGGAATATTGGGAATGTTAGGTCAACAGATAATAATGATCTTATAGATGTGGAATCTGATATACATATTGAAAATATTTCTGAAAGGGATAAATATAATGGAGATAGTGTTGAAGATAATAGTGATAATAATTTAGGTATTGATAGGAGTTTAAATTCTAGTTCTAATGTGGATATAGTTAATTTGCTTCAAGATAAGGAAAGTAGAAAAGTAGACTTGGCTGGTTTTACTTTTGAATTATTAAAATCTATGTCTCTTCAGGAAGTTTATAGTATGATTATGAATATGGCAAAATTTGGTGTGAAGGAATCTAAAGCTATTGGTGATGGTGTTATTTCTGGTGATGTAGGTATACAATGTGATTTATTGGAAACACAAGTTTTTGGGGATGTTGCTGAGGTTGATTTTGCTGGTGATGTTAATTCATCTTTTAAGGGTAATAATATCTTAGAAAAGTTGCCCAAGTCCTCACTCTTTATTAGAGATAAAGATAAAAACAGTTTTGGGAAAAAAGATAAAAATAAAAATAATAGCATTTATAATGGTGATTATAAAGGTAATAATAAGATATTAGATCAGGATTTTTATTCATGTGATGAATATATTGATGTGGAATTGATAATAGTACAAGATACAATAAAGGAAAAGTTTATAAAACTAAAATTTATAGGCAGACTGATAAATATCAAAAACAATTTTCTAGACTTAATGATGATGAAAAATTTAACAAGTTTTCTGGCTTTTCTGTTAATAATTCATCACTGGGATATTATGATAATTTTCCTGATAAAAAGTATATATTGAAGGATGGATATTCACATTCTGTTCCAAAAAAGTATAGTAGTAATTTTTCTAGTGACTTTTCTAAATCAAATTTCAGAAGAAAAAATTGTCTAGCAAATGCTGATAGAGGTTTTTTTACTCATAGAGCAAATTATTCGCATTTCTCTAAATATAACAATTATATTGATAATGAGGTTAATGTGGGAAATGGTTTGGGATGCTCTTTTTCAACATCTGGTAAAAAAGGTAGACTACCTGTGGAAAGGGGGTTTGGTATTTCTAAAATTCATAATAATATTATTAATAATATTAATACAAAATGTAATAGATATTTTGTTTCTAATATGCCAGTGAGTCTTAATTCATATAATATTAAGGTATTTCTTGAAAAACGTTTAAGAACTAGGATCATGTGTCATGAAATTAATATGTATAACTCAAAATCTTCTTGCTTTTATATATCTGCTCCTGCTCATAAACATAATGATTTAATCTCTTCCAATTTATGGCCTCGTGGTGCTTCCATTCGTTTTTTTTTATGGAACTTTGGCTAATTCTTTAAAACTTTAGTGGTATTTATTTATTTTCTTTGATTTCTTTGATTTCTTATTTTCTTTATTTTCTTTTATTTCTTATTTTCTTTATTCACTATACTTACTTACATTTTTCTTTACTTGATTTCATTTATTTATTTGTTTTGATTTATTTTTAATTTAATATGGTAGGGCTTTCTTGTTTTTATATGAATGTTAGAGGGATGAGAACTAAGTGTGTGGAAATTAAACAATTCTTTGAAACAGAGCATTTTGATTTGATATTTTTTACAGAGACTTGGTTAAATCAACAATTTTCCGATTGTTCTTTCCTTGATAATAGGTATATTATTTTACATACGGATAGATCTTTAGAATATGCAGCTAGAGGAGGTGGTACTCTTATTGCTATCAACAAAAATGTTTTATATAAGGATCTATGTTTTACTTCTTCTGTATGTGAATCTACATGGTGTGAAGTTTATATGGATCATAATTTTAAATGTATATTGGGAAATATTTATTTTAAACCTAATATCTCACTTTTAGAGCTTGATTACTTCTTGACAGCACTTGAAGATTTTTTGATTAGATATAATAATATTATCATTGTTGGTGATTTGAATATGCCTGATTTATTTAAGGGTAAGATTATTACGCATTATTCTTTATTATCTCAGAAAGCTTTAAGAATGCTTAGATTTTGCAAATTTTTTGGGCTTCAACAATATAACCCTGTTGTTAATAATTTTCAGCGTACTTTAGATTGTGTTCTTTGTAATGTACCAATAGTTAGTAATTTTCATTTTGTCTCTGTTTCTTTTCCAATTGATGTTCATCATCCACCTATCGAATTTTATATTAAGATGTGTTATTCTAAAATTACTTGTTCTAATGTTGTGAAAAGGGATTATGGGAGGGGTAATTATGTTGATCTTTGTAGAAAATTTTCTGAAGTTGATTGGAATAATATGTACTCAATTAATGATGTGAATTTTTGCTTGGATTATTTTTTGAAAATTTTTAATGGTTTTATTGATGTATATATTCCTAATAAATTGTCGTTTAACAAAGGTTATCCTCCTTGGTTTTCATATACTCTTATTAAGATTATTAAAAGGAAATCTTACCATCATAGACTCTATTTTAAGACACAGAATATAATTTATTATAATAACTTTATCAATTTTAGAAGATTGGCTAAATATATCTATAAACGAGATTTACAAGAGTATATAAAAAAAATTGAAATTAATATTTCTTCTAATCCTAGAGAATTCTGGAATTTTGTTAATAATTCAGGCTTGGGTAAGAAAAAGGTTCAAATGACTCATGGTTCTGCATTAAATGCAGATGATTTTTCTAAACATTTTGCAGAGTTATACTTTTCACAACATGGGATTGATTCTAAAATCACATTTCCTGGCAATTTGTCTAGTGCTAAATGTACAATTGATCATATCTCTAGGGAAGATGTTATTGTAGCTATTAGGAGGCTTAAGACTCACTCTAGTTTAGGATGTGATAATATTCCTTCTTTTATTTATAAGGGGCTAGCCGAATTTATTGCAGTACCTCTTGCCTTTGTTTTTAATCTGTCTCTTAATTCTTGTACTTTTCCTAGTGTTTTGAAATGTGCTAAAATGGTTCCAATCTTCAAAAATGGTGATCGAGATTGTGTTTCTAATTATAGACCGATTTCTGTTCTGCATACCATTGCACGAATTTTTGAGAGATGTATTTATAATAAAATTATTTCAGATGTGGGTAAGATAATTTCTTCTTCTCAACATGGTTTTAGTCCTAATAGATCAATTGATAGTAATCTACTGACAATTTATGATCATATAGCTCATGCTATTGAAGATCGTCAAAGACTAGATGTTATTTATTTTGATTTGTCAAAAGCCTTTGATAAAGTTGATCACAGTGTCTTACTTCATAAATTACATAAAATAGGTTTCTCTAATAAACTTGTATATTGGTTTCAATCATTTCTGTGTAGTCGTACAGCATATATTAAATTCAATAATAAAGTTTCATTTAATTTTGAATGCAATTTAGGTGTTCCACAGGGTAGTATTTTAGCACCCATGCTGTTTAATGTTTACGTTAATGATCTTAAGGATTGCTTGAGATATTCTTTTCTGTTAAGCTATGCTGATGACTGTAAGATTTTTAGAAGAATTATATCAGTGAACGATTGTGTTCTCCTTCAGAAGGATATTGATAACTTTAGTGCTTGGTGTGAGTCAAATAATATGACAGTTAATTTTGATAAATGTTCCTTTATTTCTTATTCCAAAAAATCTGAAGTTTTACAATTTTGTTATTATATCAATTCTCATAAAATTATTTCAGTTAAATGCCAAAAAGATCTTGGAATTATGTTTTCTTGTAATGGATCTTTTATTCCTCATCTTGAAATGATTGTTGGTAAGGCTTTTAAGGTTATGGGTGCCATTCTTAGACATGGTTATCAGTTCAGTAATGATACTAAACGGAAATTGTTTTTTTCATTGGTTCTTCCTATTATTGAATATGGTTCAATAATTTGGAACCCTAGTTCTTTGCAAGGATGTAACTTGTTGCAGTCTATTTCAAAGAAGTTTTTCAAATATGTTTCTTGGGAGGGTAAAATGATTAATCTTTCATCTAGACGAAAGTATAGGGATTTGAAATATTTTTATAAAATTGTTAATAAACAGGTTATTTTATCAGATATAGTTTCAACTATCTCAATTAGGTCTTTGAGTTATGATACTAGGTCTACTTGTGTATATCGGATTCAAACATGTCGTTCTAATATTCTTAAATTTTCTCCTTTATTTAGGTTACCCTCTTTATATAATCAAATTGGGAGTAACCTTAATCTGTGTGATATTGATTATAAGAAATTTTGTAATCTTGTTAAACTGAAATGTTATGTTTGATTTTGTCTTTTAAATTTTACTTTATTATGTATACATTGATATTTTCATTTTATGTTATATGTTTTATTTTCACTTTTATTGTGTGTGCAAACTGTAATTGGCTTTATGCTGTCGTTTAGCACTTAAATCAATGAATTGAATTGAATTATTATTATTATTATTATTATTATTATTATTATTATTATTATTATTATTATTGTTGTTGTTGTTGTTGTTGTTGTTATTATTATTATTATTATTATTATTATTATTATTATTATTATTATTATTATTATCTGCAGTATTATAATACATTTATAAGAATACATAAGACAAAGTCATTAATGATAAAAATGAAAAATTATATAAAAGAGTGGTTTAAAATCAAAAATCAGCATGTCATTCCAGATCTAGAGTAGCATGCCATCCCAGATCTAGAGTAGAATAAAAAGAGTTTGCTCCTGAAGAAATGTCTTTTAAGTTTAATATTCAAAGAAATATTGAACTTTTTATTTTTTTACAAAAATGCAATTAATAACAATATTATAGAAAATTAAAGCAAGTCATAAATATGAAACAATGTCAATATCTTAGTTTTCACAGAGTTTTTAGTATTCAATATAATTAGTGCTATAGTTTCACTTACTGCAAAGTAGTGATGAATAGACATTCTTAGGGAGTGTCAGAGTTGCGTCATCAGACCTTAGAGTTCATTCTTTCATTTTATTCTGATTAATAATTAAGTGATGAAATTAGTAAATAAATTGATGAAATAACCTTAACACAGTTTGTAAAGTGGCTTCTTGGGCAAAAAATTCTATTTTACTCTCTCCATTACTTCTCTTTATATTGTTTTTATTGTTGTTATTTCTTTTATAAAAAAAACAACCAAATGAAAACAAATTAAATAATCTGCCGATTAAAAATGTGCTTCGAAGTATATTATTTATTTATATATTAATTTCTTAATTATAGCTTATTTACCATTTTTATATAAAAATATACT
This sequence comes from Epiperipatus broadwayi, assembly GCA_028023455.1. Classification (NCBI taxonomy): domain Eukaryota; kingdom Metazoa; phylum Onychophora; class Udeonychophora; order Euonychophora; family Peripatidae; genus Epiperipatus; species Epiperipatus broadwayi. The sequence continues at coordinate 795 of JAQFVV010008673.1, read as the reverse complement.
AATTTTAGAAAATCATTAAAAACAGCAATCTCTTAATTACGTTTTAATTCATATTTTTGTTTATATATCTTTAAGCTATAATACACATTGAATCAAATTAAGAATTGCTTTACATCATAGAATATACATATTCTAGGTAAAACAATTCAAATTATAATAATAAACATTATTAATATCAAGTATAAAATGTGTATTTTTTTTATTTATGCAATGTTACATAACCATCACTTATATTTAATATTTTTTGTAAAGTGCAGTATTATTTGATTATTAGCAAGTAATAGATGTGCAGGCATGTAATCAATTTATGTATATGAGTCATCATCATCATCATTATCAACCATTATCAGTCCACTGCAGGATAAAGGTCTCTCCAAGTTCAATCCATCTTCTATCTTTAGCTTTTCATCTCCAAATTACCCCTGCACACTTTCTTATTTCATCTATCCATCTCACATGTGGTCTCTTTCTGGGTCTTTTACAATCTCTTGGAATCCAATTTAAGATTTCAATTGTCCATCTATTATCATCTTGTCTAGCAATATGTCCAGCCCAACTCCACTTCAGTCTTTTAATTTTTTCAATGAAGTCAGAAACACCTGTTATTCTCTTATCCATATATTGTGTTTTTTCTCTCTTCTTGGTATTCCCAACATGCATCTCTCCATACTTCTTTGAGTGGTCTGAAGTATCTCTATTGCTCTTTTATTAAGGGACCAAGTCTTATTCACAAAAATAAATCCAATTTATTTCTTGGTAGATATGCGTATTATCCAATAGCATATATATATATAT